>CAUYQV010032474.1:0-20511 GCA_963574575.1 Galagoides demidoff
GCCTCCCAAGTAGCTGGGACCACAGGTGCCCGCCACAATGCCCGGCCATTTTTTGGTTGCAGCCATCATTGTTGTTTGGTGGGCCCGGGCTGGGGATTCGAACCCGCCACCTTAGGTGTACGTGGCTGGCGCCTTAGCCGATTGAGCCACAAGGCGCCGAGCCATCCACCTTTTTTTATGGCTGAATAGTAGTCAATGATATACATATACCACAGTTAGTCCACTCATGGATTGAGTGGCACTTGGATTGATTCCACATCTTGGTGGTTGTGAATTGAGCTGCAATAAACATTCTGGTGCAAATGTCCTTATGGTAAAATGAATTTTTCTTCTGTGTAGATGCCTGGTTAATGGGATTGTAGGAGCAAATGGAAAGTTTACTTTTAGCTCTTTGAAGATTCTCTGTACTTCTTTCCATAAAGTTTGTATTAGTTTGCAATCCCACCAGCACTGTAAAAGTGTTCCCTTCTCTCCACATTGATGCCAGCATCTGCAGCTTTAAGACTTTGTGATGTGGTCTATTCTCACTGGGGTTAGGTAATATCTCAGAGTGGTTTTAATTTGCGTTTCTCTGATTAGGGCCAATGAGCATTTTTTCATGTGTTTGTTGGCCATTCATCTGTCTTCTTCAGAGAAGTTCGTGTTCAAGTCTCTTACTCACTTATAAGTGGGGTTGTTTGCTTTTTTCTTATTGATTAGTGAGAGTTGTCTGTAGATTCTAGTTATCAGCCCTTTGTCAGATTCATAGCACACATGAGAGAAAAACACAGTTGTATTCAAGTGAAGAGAGAGGGGAAGAGGGAAAAGAAAAAGAGGGGGAAGGATGGTGGATTAGTAACCTCTTGCCTATTGTACAAAACAAGGGTATACAGTACACCCCCTCCTGGATGATGGGCTCAACTACAACTCGAACTTGACCTTAGAAATGAAAGCAACGTAACCTAAAAATTTGTACACTCATATTAATCTGAAAAAAAAATACAAAAGACGTGTGTGAAGTGGTATGCCTCAAAACTGATGAAATTCAGTATTATCAATTTCACAAGAATTCACTTAGTTAATTACTGACTTCAGACTGAGATGGAGAAAAAGGGTATAGACTGAAAGGAAGTCTGAAACTACGGCAGAGACAGCCATTTCTCCACGCAGTATCTATTTTTCGCTTCCGCTTTAATAACAAATCCCTGGTTTTACCTCAAGTATATTGTTTCTCAGAATTAAAGACTACATTTCCCAAATTTTTCAACAACCCTAGAATGAGATGCAGTCATGTAACTAAGCTGTGCCCAAAGGAGACAGAGATGAAAGTATTGGGAAGTTCCGAGAACATGGCTCAAAATGTGCTGACTCAGTTGGGAAGAGCTCGTCTTCACAAGGATCCTGCAATTCTTCAAGTAACCCTCAAGTAGGAGGTGATGGCTGGAAACACTGAAAATCCAGGCGTCCTTTGGGGACATAAAATGATGCTGGAATGGCAGCTATAAATTAGGATGATGAGGGAGAAAGCTAGGAGCCTGGACCCTAACAGCTCCATAGTGTAACCATAGCAGTTCAAGGCTGCCCACCTCCAGATAAAAGGTTAAATAAAAGACAGCTTCTGTTTCTGTTGTTGTAGTTTTTTATCCAGATGAATCTAAGGCTAACTAATATATCTGGCTTCAAGAATTACAACAGAAATAGGTTATTAATAGAAAAAAATACTGGATTTATGTTCAGAAAACATGAGTTCCTGTCGCAGGGTTCTGTGACAACTGTTATCACTTAGAACTGGGAAAGTAATTTAATCTTTCTGAGGATCTGTTTCCTCTATTTTAAAATTTGAGAAAATATTATAGGTTTCTAAACTTGCTTGGAGAATTAAGTGTAAAACTGTATGAAAAGCGTGCTACATAATTCAGAGTATTGATAGTGATTATAAATTAACGTGGAGGGTCTTTGTAAAAAATAATTCAGTTCTTCGCTTCTGCTGGCCTCTTTAAACATTCTGAAAGAGCGATCAATCAGTGTCTCATCATACAACACAGCTGATAATTAGGAGCCGCCTACTATATACATATCTGTATTGGATTCTCTGGTTCAAAGAAAGAAAAAAAATCATGACACAGGCCACCAATCACCTCTCATCCGAATGGAAGGAAGAAAATTTTGTTTTATAGTCAACTACAATCCAGTCATGAATTACTTCTGCTCCCATTACAAATAGGTTAAATGATGCAAATGACAAAAATTAATTTTGGTTTTTGTCCACCACAAACCAATATCTGGCTAGACCTTATCATTTCTTAGACTAATTGACTTGAAGAGACTGAGAGTCTGCTGATCATTTTCTGGCCATTTTCAGGCCGGAAAGCTTTCAAACCACATTTTAGAGTAAATTTGGAAAACATCTACATTTTAACTTTAGGCTTTTCTATAACATAGATAAAATATTTTGTTGAACATTCTTAGAGGAAAGAAACTGGAGATGGGGGAAGAGAAAATAAAAGTAATATGTATGGCAGAGTAAGATAGAGCTGTTTTTGCAGTGAATGGTTACAAGAAACACTTGAAGCTATAGTTAAACTTCCACGGCACATGTATCATTATTATTATTATTATTATCATGTTGATCAAAGAAAAAAAAAGAATGAAAAAAAGAATATATTTACTGTGCTTTAAACTTCTCTCAAAATAATTTAAGAAGTTTTCCCAGCACACCGGAGACCTCTTTACCACACCAGTTGAAAAACCACTGCTTTAGCCCTATATGTCTGTATTTTGAGGGGAAGGAAGATGAGGGGTGGGTTGAGAAGTTACTAACACAGTGTGGTAATCAGTAGTGATGTTTATAAGTATTTCTGGCTTTCTGTCTTATGGACACACAGCATAGCGTGCTTTGGAGCCCCTTTGCAGGTAAGTGAGGAAGTATGAGGGCAAGCTATATGTCCCTTTGAGTTTAAGTGTTTAATTTGGTCTGCCAGGTGGCCAGAGCTTTTTTCCTCTGCCATTGTGACCACCAGAGTTTGAAATGGTAGTTGTTCATCAGACTGGGTTACGCCAGCTGACTAATAACAGATACATAGAAGGAACAACAGATACATTTTGATTTTTTGTCATGAGATCTTGGATTTCTTTGTTACTGCAACCCAATCCAGCCTTTCCTGACCAGTCTCTACAATATCAGAAAGTTCATCACATTCTGCCGGGGAGAGACCACATGTAGAGGGAGAGCTGCAAGCCATACTCTGCCTAAAGCAGACAGAAAAATGTATCGCTGAATACACAGGAAGATCTGCTCCACTAGTTACGTGGGGCTAAGTTAGTTATATAATGGAACAAGTTACAGAAGGAAAAACTAATAAGCTATTTACTGACTTCTCAGAGGAATGGAATATATGGAAGTTATACTCTTTGCTGAGCAAATGGTGAGGCGAGGCATGACTCTGCACCTAGGGAAAAAGTGGAGAAGAGGAAGACTTGATGGCAGGAACGTCTAAGATTCAGGAAACATCAAATCCAAGAGAATTGGAAAAGTTGGGTGCTACAAAGTTTGGAGGGAAAGGTGTGATTGTAGATGAATTAGAAGTTTAGAGGTAGAAGTGACACGTCTGATTGAAAATCATATGAGTACTTTTGTGTAAAACGCCGATACAACCCTCACCTCCTTTCTCCTACAAAATTTCATATCTTCCAAATCAAATCTTCTTTCCACGAAGCCTTGGAAACTACCATATGTTCAATGAAAATGCTGAATCCAGCTTCAAGGTAAGCATAGGGTAAAACTATTAGGTGGTCCCCACGGGACCCAAACCCAACTGGTAAACAAACATTTCTTCTCCCTATTTATTTCAAACAATCACATTACTCTGTGATTTTGAAATCACAAAATAGCGCAAAAAATGAATCAAGGACGAAAAAAGGAGTAAAAGGTATGGGAAATGAATTCATTACTACCACTTTCACAGCTTACAAATACACTCTTGGGAAAATTTAGACTGTTTTTCATTTGAAGTCAATCATAGTTTTTGAAGTGCAGGAGTGGTCTTGCTCTTAACAAAATTGCAATAAACACTGATAGTTCTCAAACCAGTTCCAGCTTAAGAGTAGGAAATAGATCAAGATGAGAGCTCTCTCAGCTTCCACCATCTCTTCCATTTAATAAGACTGTCTCTGCTTTTTTTATTTTAAATATTAGAATTCTGGAAAATATTTTACATTTTTTAAGGAAAATGTTTAAACATTCAGTTCTTTCAGGAAAGTTTGAATAATTCCGTATGTGTTCTTTGTATTACCAAAAGCACAGTCAGTAACACACAATCTAATTTAAAATTTCAAATATTAGTTCGCCTGATATCTTCTGAAAAAAATCTTCCTGGTAAGTTTTCTTTCCCAATCAACTGTACCTCACCTGTCTGTCACAAAGCTCCTTTTATTGTACCCTGAAGACAACTGCAAATCTGCCTCGTTGACCTTATGGGCTTAGAACATCTGTGGCATTTAGCTCCACTTCTGCATCTGTCTCGGTTGTCTGCCAATGATTTTCATTTCACCTTTTGTTTTTAGACTTTTATTCCAAGCTTTGTATTCTCCCATGTGTCTTTAATTCCTTCGGTCTTGTGAGCGATCTGTGAATTCAAGTGCTTGACTAAAGTCAAGCACTATGACTTCAGTTACTCATCTTCAATTGTAAAAATGAAACAAAGCAAAATATTATCATTAAAGCAGAAAGTAATGGCCGGTCAGGTTATATGTGTGCTTTATGTCCCAAAATAGAGTTCTGAGAAGATAGTATGCTATATTGAAAATATAAACAATTCTTGTTTCTGTGACCACTGTGCCAGGAGAAATAGTGATCTATTTCCAGAAAGGGGAAAGTCTTCCAAGTAGTCTAGGAAGTCATTGGGGAAACAGGTTCCTAATTTTTACTCTAAGGTCAACCTGTCGAAGTAAACTTTCTCATGGAACCAATAGTGTGGGATGAGAGAGAGAAAGGGCAAAAGTCTTAAATACTCATATGGAGGACTTCTGCAGGCCCTCTCCAGCATCCAGTATCTCACAGAACATTTAAACACCATTAGATCAGCTGGATTTTCAAAGGTGCAAGTAATGGGGTAAACTGATACCAGAGATCTTGCTCCAGCCCAAATTTCAAGTTGTATAGGTTACTTGTACAAGGAAACACAGTCAAATATAACTTATATTACATGCAAAATCAAAGGTGCCCACTAAATGTTTAACCTTTGTCTATGGTTGGTAATACAAGGTGCCACGATTGTCATTCCTTAGAAAGTATAACTAAAATGTAACAAGTCTCAGAAATCCAGACATCCAGTAATTCCACAAAATTGGCATGCTCTTAAATTTTGCTGGCATGTATCTCTCATTAACTTTCATGCCTTTTTCTTCCCAAGGCATTTTTGTGAATCATTCTCACCAGGTCCAAGAAGCTTATTGTCTTCTACATAGAGGACAATTGTAATGTGCTGTGAAACATGACATGATGAAAATCCTTGTGGATATATTTATGATAGAGACAGCAAGTTAACACAGAGATGAGTAAGCTTGTGAAAAATTACTGTTGGATCTTCCATGTGAAAAAAAAAATTGATTTTGAAAATCTTGGCTTACTGGTATGTTTAAAAATTATTTGCCATATCAAAAACTAGTTGCTAAAATGTTTTGGTGATTTGCTCCAGTTAAGCGTCCATATTTGGTAAAGCATCTATAATTGAAGTTACAACTTAATCTCTCAAGGTATTCTAGTGCCATTCTCCAAGAACCATTCACTTTTATCAATGGTGAAACAGGAAAATTGAATGAAAACATGAAAAGAATACCACGTGTATTAGCAACAAAGTACCATAAACTGGGCTAGAATTAGAAATTTATCAATTACTGTTCTGGAGTCAGGAAGTCCAAAATCAAGGTGTTGTCAGGGCCATATTTGTTTTGAAATCTGTAGAAGAGAATCTTCCCTGCCTCTTCCTGGTCCCCTATCCTTGGTTTCCTTAGCTTGAAGCTGCATCACTCCACCTCCACGTATGTCTCATGGCATCCTCCCTTTGGGAGTATCCGTGTCTTGGCATAGAATTTTCTCTGTATTTTGGATTAAGGGCCCACTCTATGGCCCACTATATGACCTCATCTTAAATTTAAGTAATTACATCTGCAATGACCTTTTATCCAAATAAGATCACATTCTGAGAGACTAGGGGTTAGGACATCAATACCTCCTTACACAACATAAGCCCTGACCTGTATCTTTTCAGGACTTTGACATTAGTACTCCCTTCTGCAATTTCTGCAGAGATTCAGTATTGGGTCTGGAGAAAGGATTGCTTCAGCAGCTTCAATTACACCTTGTTGTAACAGCCTCTACTTTCAGAAAGGCAATATTGAGATTCTGCTGGTTATAGTGTATGTATTTGCCAACTACACATTCAGAAAAAAGGAAAATAATCTTAAGGTGTATGTGCAAACTCAGGAGACCTATTTTGACAAAGACCCGATCTGACTTGTCTCATGATGACATTCTCTTCCCCAGAGCTTGTGCCTGAGTATTGTCCTTCCCTAGTGGACTGTAACTTTGGTAAACAGCTGCAGGACAGTTTGGGAAAAACACAGAAAGTTCATATTACATCCACGTGGCAGGGGAACACGTTATGTATTGATTCAAATTTCTGTAGAAAAGCCAGTCTGCAACAGGTCTGCAATGTAGGTGAGAAGCAGAAATTATTGTAGTAATAGGTGATTTGAGTTAGCTGTATACAGGCAGACCTGTAGTTTCTTTCTCTTTTTGTTTTAATTTTACACCAATCTATAGAACAACTGTCATTTAGTTTAATTATTTTAATTCATTCCCAAGAACTTCTAGTTATTAAAGTATTGTTATTACCACTCTGGACTGGGTTGGGTTCCATTTTACATGTAGTAGAGAGGGAGAAACAGAACATGAGAGAGAAAGAGAGTGAGAGAGCGAGAGATTTCAAGAAATAGGCTTCTATGATTGGTGATTGTCATGGCAAGTCTGAAATGTGTGGGGCAGGCCTGCAGACTGAAAAGTCTGCCAGGAACCGACTTTGAAGTTCAGAGGCAGAATTTTTTCTTCTTTAGGACATATCAATTGTGTTTTAAGACATTCAATTGATTGGATGAGGCTCGCCCAAATTATCAAGGAAAAATCTCCTTCACTTAAAGTAACTAATAGTAGATGTTAACCAGTCTACAAAATTGCCTTCACAAAGCCATCAAGATGAGGGTTTAATTACATAACTGAGTACTAAATCCTAGTCAACTGACTGACAAAGTTATCACAGTGTTCTTTCTGGGATCCATCAGCTGAATGAAAGAAGTTAGACCATTTGTTTTATTTTATTTTTATTTCAGGTTAATTTGAGGATACAAAGCATTAGGTTAAAATGTATGCATTTGTTAGGGAGAGTCCCTGTTGTAGTTGTGTCCGGCCCCCAGGAGATGGGCCACACATCCCCAGATTGTGCCCATCAAGTGGGAACACACCAATCCTCCTCCCTCCTTCCCTCCATCATGAAACTGATGTTAAATTGAGTTGTTCTCTTGTGTGGACATGTACTAGATCATCTAGCAGCTTCATATCAGTATTGAGTTAAGTTAGACCATTGAAACTGCAGTCTTTCCTTAGTGCTGGCCCTACAGGGGTGTCCTTCACAGGGTTTTGTGATAATCTGGTGCTTCTCTCAGTGCTTCTCAGTGCTTTGGTGAAGAGTGTGTCTCTGGGTCCCCCAGAGGTACAATTTCAGGTTGAATGAGTAAACTACAAGAAATAAATATATTCCCTCACTCATATCTTTTTAAATCTCTGTATTCCTCTCACTATAATATACTATGAATGTTTACATCATCCCCTAAAAGACAATCTTGAGACAGAAGCACTCCCAAATGCTTGAGCCAGCACACTGAATTACAAATCTCTTAGCAATGTATACATATTGATAAAGTTCACCTGATCTAAGATTTTAGTTCTTCTTCCCTAATTTAAAGTCTTAGAAGTCTATCCCCATAATATTCTTCAGATTGTTGCAAATCAATTAGCAAAATCTTGAAAATTGTTATAGTGAAACTCTGCCACTTCATGTTAAGACTTTGGGCCCCTTAGGAATGTTGAGGCTTGATTCTAAGTCAAGAAGCAACAAGGATGGGGACAAAAATTACAAAAAAATTTAGTCTTTGCTTACAAGGCAACTACTTCAAGTGAGGACGTATACGACAAGCAAACAGAGTAGAGTTCGTCTCATAAGACAGATAAAGGGGCTGCTTCTGCCCACATAGGAGGATTAACGTGTTTTGGAGGTCCAGGGAACTCAGATTCTTTTTCAGTCACCATAAGTATATTCATTCCATATAGAGGACCGTATTCTACCTGAAAAATTGCCCTAAATTATGTAAGATAGCCGACGTAGCTGATTCATTTCATGAATGATCAGATTTTGCCTTTCATTTTCAGCTTTTTCATCCTGATAAGAGATCATTTTAGGGCAATAACAAAGACTTTAGATCCTTGAAAATACCTCAAGCTAAAAATTTAAAACTTTGCTTTCTTCATTTTTTCTCCCTTCATCCCTCTATCTCTTCCATTCTCCTTCTTTCCCCCTTTTCCCTCCCTCCTTTTCTTTTTTCCTTTTTCTTTTACTTTCTTTCTATTTTTTTCTCTTTTCTTCTTTCTTTATTTCCTTCTTTTCTTTCCTCTTCCTTTTTTCTTCCTTCCTTTCTTCTTGCCTCCTGCTCCTTCTATATCTAGTGTAATTACAAGCTGCCAGCCAAACTTAGACTTCGTATTGCTCTGTGTCTGTCTAAAGGCCTATTTTAGAAACTTGTTGTTTTAATAAATCCTAACCTTTATTCTAGATAGAGATGGATGATAATTATTTTGTCATTTTATCTCATCTATTTTGTGTAACCATTTTCTTATAGTATTACATCTTTACTTCCTTTAATCCAAACCAAGTCAGAAAATCTTAGATGCTCACTCTTAAGTGTTAATTTCTTGCTCCAAATATCTTGACAGGATAGGAAAAATAAACATATCTAGCTATATTCAAAAGAAAAAAATTAGCTGGGTGTGGTGGCTCATACCTCTAATCCTAGCACTCTGGTTGGGTGAGGTCAGTGGATTGCTCATGCTCAGGAGTTTGTGACCAGCTTCAGCAAGAGTGAGACCCTGTCTCTACTAAAAATAGCTAGGTGTTTTGGCAGGCACTTGTAGCCTTGACCCCAAGAGTTCAAGGTTGCTGGGAGCTATGATGATGCCACAGCACCCTACCCAGGGTGACAGAGAGAGACTATGTCCCAAAATAAATAATAACAATATAGTTAATTAGGTGGTAAGAAAATCAGCATAAGGGCTTACGGGGAATGCTCTAGTCTTAATCTATAGGAATGATTTCAGATATAGGCGGCCTGATGATTAAGTTTAAAAACTCATCCTAGAATAGGTCCTTTGAAGGCTGCACTAGGCTCTGGTATAGCTTCCCAAGAGGAATATTTTGAAGGTGATCATAGTGATATTCAGCAATGAGGTATGTGGCACTTTTTCTAGGATGAGTTTATGAGCTTAATCATCTGAGCTCGTACATAGGACATACTCACAAGAGCCTTTTTGCTCCACTGGAGACCATTACTAGAGATGAGTTCAAAAACACTTCTGGGGCTCAGATTCAAGCTTTCAAAATCTAAAAAGAAGACGCTGGCATGGAAACCACTTGTTCAAACCAAAAAAGAGAGATTGGTCATTGGAACATTGTTTTAAGAAAATCTCTCTTTTCCACAATCTCTGCCTCTTTCAAACCTACCAAATTTTGAAGTTGTCCACTAAATAGCGAGAATCTAATTAACATAATAATCTAAATTGAAAGAGAGTGGAAATGGAGATATCAGCTTTCCAATCTCACCAAGGGGGGATGGGTATGAAGGCTGAATGAGCCCTTCCACAATTTTTATCAAAAGTAGAAATTAAGGCACATGTGGTGGCACATGCCTGGAGTCCCAACCACAGAGCAGGCTGGGAAGGAGGATCATTTGAGCCCAGGGGTTGGAGGCCATGAATACTACACTCTAGCTTGGCAACATAGCAGAATCTGAACAAGAAAACCAAATAGACAAAAAATGGAATAAGTCTGTGCTTATGATGTATAAGGCAGGTAGACTGGTAAGAAGATTGTTATGAAGGGCACTAAGCACATTCTCAGGGCTGTGCTGTTATATCCAGCATTCAGAGTTAATTAGCCAAGGCCTATTTATTGCATAAGTAGGAATAATGCCTACAGACCTTCCACATTAATCTGCCTGTACTGCATATGTAATATTCTTGCCAGCAGGACCTTGGGGAATCTATGAAGTAGAGGGGTGGTAAAACAGCTCTCTGGGGAAGAAGAACCTTGATTTGTAGTTTGTATTGTTTTGAAGTTTAAATTCTCTCTATATGACCCATTTTAGAGTAGCAACATGATGACATTGAAAGTGGGAAGTGATATGCAAAATCAGCTCTTGGCAATCTTCAAGAGCAGACGTGAACAACTCACTGGACATCTGGCTTCTCACTAGACAGAGGAAGTATTTGCTTAGCCATAGCTTCACCTCACCCTGCACTGGGCCAAGGTGGTCTACCCACTTAGTGCAGTTCTGAAGGGAAGAACTTGTAAAACTAAGCAGTGATGCTTGATTAAAGGTATTCAATCCAACCTCTGCGGCCTCTGTCTTAGAGGGATGAAGGATTGTCAGTCTGGCTGACTGAATCACCTTTGGAAAGCTGCAAGTACAAGTCTGATTCTCCTTAACCTAAAGCTATGACTTGTTCTTTCTCCAAGCCTGCATCAGTTTATTACGGTTATTCCTTAGCATGCTGATCTGAATAGTGTCTTCCCATGTCACTATTCCCAGATCCAGGAAGCTTTGAACCCCATATGCTATTGCCCATTATTGTGTTCCCAATATCTAGTAGTTGCACATAGTGGGAATTTTAAAATAAGTATTTGTTGAATTAATGGATGAAGAAATAAAATTTCATACCAGCTCATTGACTCACCTAGGTACCCCAGTCCCTCACTTCAGAACAGCGTTGACTGGGTAAACTGCCATGCCTCACTTGTCTTGCAGGGTGAGGTGAAGCTATAGCTAAGCAAACGTTTCCTCCACTCACTGTAATATTCCTGGGTAATAGTACAATGAAATAACTAATTATTCTTCTGTCTTCCTTGTGAGCAAAATTCAAATACAGATGTACCTCTCATTTGCTTTGCTAAATAGGCAAATATATCCCATTTAAATCTTCCTTATAATTCAAATGCTTTTATATCATTCTGCTGTACAGCTGAATACTAAATGCAAAGAAATATATCCTCGATCTCAATAAAGTGATGTTTCTACCTTTTATTGATGATAAAGACCTTTATATTATTCGCATTTAAGAACACAGTAAAACTCAAAAAAATGGGACAAAAGAATTATACTGGGCTTATTACGAAGATAAATGAGATGTATTTTGGATAATTCTTCAATTGCAGAAAGAATCAGGGATGCCTCCCAGTGAGACGCTGAACTTCAGAAGATGAAACTTTCTACCTCAAGGACTTTCTATTTGTATTTTAAATCAATCTTCCAATTTCATATCTACAACCGCAGTTATTCACTTATTCAAAAATATATTATATAACTACATTCTCTGAAGTCCTCTTTGCCCATCTTTAAGTTGCTGTGATGTGCAGAGGGCTGTTCATTACTTCAAGGAAAATGGAAAAAGAAATCTAACCAAACGATATCTGAAAATTAATTTCAAAAATATTTAGTGCAAAGAGCCAAGGGTAATAAAGAACACAGAAACAGCTGGTAACAATGCCTTTTCTGTCTTCAATTTCAACAGTTCATCATGATTTAAAGATTCTGAGTAAAACTTAAAGCACTTTCAGAAAAAAAAATTAACCATAAAAATGAAATCCAAGAAACTGAGTTTGTGAGCTCAATTATCTTTCTTATGCATAAGTCCTCAAAGACAGCAGTAATTGATTAATAAAATTTTAGATTGTGGAAAAACTATGTCAAAGTCAGGTGAAATTTAGCAAAAAGACTGATTTAAATTGGAATGCCAAGTCAAAGTAGGGTGGCTCTCCATCAATGGGTGTATAAAGGAGAATGTTTAAGTATTAGATGAATGGTTGAAAGAATGTATTTGGGGTGGCACCTGTGGCTCAAAGGAGTAGGGCACTGGCCCCATATGCTGGAAGTGGTGGGTTCAAACCCAGCCCTGGCCAAAAAAAAAAAAAAAAAGTATTTGTAAAGTTCTTTTGACCCTAAGGGCTACCTACACACATGTACACAAATATACACACAGTTATAAATGTCCAACCAATGGAAATATTGTATCTGCCCCAGAATACCTTAAGGTTACTTGATTGTGTATAAATCTTGATGTCAACTTATAAGCTTCACAGAGCTGTGAATGAATGTCCAACACTCTTATTTTATGTATGAGAAAACTGTGCTTGCTCCTACCTCGTATCACCACTTTGATGGTATCTCAGATCACTGATGTGATTTGCTCAGGGATATAAAACCATATGCAGTTATAGCGGTAGAGCTATTGAGCAGATCTCCTGATTCTAACACAAGAGGTGCAATTTTTTTACTACCCTGCCTTGCATGTTAGGTTATGGCCCCCTAAGGCAGGGAGACCATGTTTATTTTATTTTCTGTGCTTACAGAAAATAAATCCACTCAAAATACGATTTTGCCACCACTGCCACTGTAGAAAATATTAGTGTTTTTAAACTACGGAATTAAGAATTTAGAATGAGTCAAACACATATTCCCTTACCTCGCATTAAGCTGAAAGGTTGTTCCACTGCATAGCAGTTCAGAGGAAAGAAAAATAGCAAAGAAATATAAAGTACCAAGTACAAATAAGTTCAGAAATAGGAAATAGTTATTTGCAAACAATTGTGTAGAACTTTCCTTTTGTTTTGGAAACTTCTCAAAGAGCCATTTAGAAAGTTTCCTACTGGATAAAAAATGCTTTTAAATATAATTCTTAAAATACAGTGCACTGAGAATTAAACCGCCAGGCAGCTCTAAACTAAAGGGTAAATGAAACTACAAATTATATTTATAGGACAAATTTCATCCAGAGGAATCCCAGAGCACCTTATAAATGAATCAGAAAGCACACATCTAAGAACTGGCTTACCCATAACTGAAATACCTCTGCCTCTGGGGCCTGCCCTGGCATCTTTTTCACAAAAGACTGTTATGCCACTCTCAGACAGGGGCAAAGAGGGCCCACCGCAACCAAACCGTACCTCAGTTCGGGATCCAGTACTATAAAGCATGATCCTGAAATGGAAATTTCTAAGAAATTGCATCTGGAGTAGCCATCTAGGAAATTACAGTGTTTCCCTCTCATAGCCACAGTGAATAGAACATGGGCTGTGGAGTCAGACAGTCCGGGGGAACCAAGTTTGAGCATTTATCAGTTGTGTAATCTTGGGCAAGTTATTTAACTGCTCGTGGTCTCTTTCCCTGTATCCATTCATTCCTGTAGTAGTGAGATGATACAAGATCTTAGCTCACTGCTTCAAAAATAGCAAGCATTCAATACAGGTTTGTTTTCTTCATTTGCTGCTAATTATCCTGTCTGTTTAAATGTTACTGTACATCTAAATCTGCTTTCTTATTCATGTCTTTCTTACAACCATCATATATGTACATATATTATGTGTTATAGCATATAATGTAAGGGATTATATGTTATTTAATTTACTATGTATTGATATAATATCATTTATATATGAATGTATGTGATATGATGGACACATGTGTACATTTGGGGGTGGCGTTCATTTGTCCTGTTGCCCTGCACCCTGCCATTGTTGGGAAGGTTTGGAAAGAGGATAAAATCTAGCACCTGTGTTGAGGAAGCGACGCCACTCAGGGGCGAGAGGAGATCCTCAGTGGTCTCAGGGAGAGTCTGGGAAAGCAGATGTCAGGGAGCGAGATACTCACTGAGGGATAGATGTGGCCATGCGCATCTTACGAAGGTTTTAGTAATTGCTAGAATTGTCTCATTTCTCCGCTGCAGTAAAAGCAAAATAATCAGCCAAGAGTAAAAGTGGGAAAGGAGGTCTGGGACTTTTAAGGAGAGATAAAGGGTGCAAAATGGTCACCTAGGAGAATATTGCAAGAACAAATAGCCTGGGGAGATGTGGCAGAGTTTTTAGCCATAGCATGAAGAGCTCCCTGAGGTCTTGGGGCATATTTTTAAAGTGAGACCTTGTCAGGGTGTTTGAATCTTTTGTCACATTCAGCTGCTTGGCTGTAAGCACAGGGTAGGCAGAGAAGTTGACTAAGCAGCACTTAAATTTAATCTAATCAGGACATTGCTGTGCCAAGAAAATACAATGACAAGAGAGGGCTGAGGGAATGGAGAGTACAGGCAATGAAAAAGTTAGCTCTGAAAGGGAGGAAAGCGGACATCAAACATATTGGAGAGGATGGCAAAGTGGTAGGGTCATCAACTGGTGGTGAGAGAGATCACACTTGGGACACTAAAGGGGCTGAGCTAGAATGGGAGGAGGACTTGGAATTATAGAGTGTTGGGACTGGTGATGACAAGGTCTAGGGGGTCACTCCAGGTGTGACAGGCTGAGGAAGAAGACAGGATAACTGAGGTAGAGAGGGTGAAAGTGCTAGGAGGTCCCTGTGTTGCAAGGATCATATCCTTATATTTTAAAATCCCTAAGATTTCCACAGTAACAGAGTGAAACAGAATTTTATTCATACGGTACTTAACATTTAAAAAATGCAGGTAGATGACCCAAGAATTGGCTAAGGACTGCAACAATACTGGGTAGTAAGTAATTATCAAAACAACTAATTCTGTGAGATACAGAGCTAGTTGGATCTGAGAATTTTTCTTGATCTCTGTTGAAGGAAATAAAGAGATTTAGGGGAAAATTAAGAATGAAATAAGCCATCATCCCACCAGCAGAGATGGTAGTATTTTGGAGCACACTTTAGCAGATTTGTAGATATTTATCAATACTGAATGGAAAAAGTGTAGAGTCCAAGAGACTCTAGAGATCCAAGTGTCTGCGGCTCTCTTTACCTCACTGGAAAAATCAAAGCACCTACTGGTGATCTGAGCACAGTGGTTACAGAGTAAAGGGGTGGGGAAAGCACAGGTTATCCTCTGCTTCCAGGAGCCAGTTAAGCATGGAACAGCCAGAAAAGTTCAGCCGTGTTTTTACTCTAGGCACGAGAAATACAATCCAAAGTCAATAATGCCAATTGTGCATTGTGGGAATTTGGGAATAGTGTCCCTACTTACATACATTGAAGATATTTTTCTTGCCTGGGATTGTTTATCTGATTCTATGTAATCTGATTTATGAACTATATCTGTTGCAGAGAACTTCTATTCTCTGTTCCCCAAGGGCTCCCCACAGATACCCCCGACCAGTATATCACTCAGTGAAAGCAAACTGGCTGGGCAGCAAAGTCATTCGCTCCAACCCATTCAATCAGCAATAAAACTGATCTTTTTATCTCCAGTTCAGGAGCCTTATTTCTCAAATAAATCTGAAAGTAGGAAGAGAAAATAAGGGAGTTATATATTTGACCATCTACCCTCCCCCCCCCACACACACACATTTTATCCTTTATATTTTCTGGCTTTAATGTCCTGTTTCAAATGGTCTCCCCCACGACAAGGTAATATATTTTTTCTACATTGTATTATGGCATATTTATGGCTTCATCTTTCATATTTGTGTTTCTACTACAGGTCAAATTTACTATTACATGAAATAGTAATTTAAATTTTCTTTTTTCAAAATACTGTTAGTTATAGAATAATCTAGATTTCTCCCACTGATGTAAAGTTAGAATGCTTATATCCCAGGTATCAGATAAAGTCACCACATTTTTTTTTTTTTAGCATCAAATGAAATAGTCTTGAACCATAAACCTTTGACTTCTTCTACTCTCTGGATGCTCTTATTAAAGTATATGCTCTCCTAGTCATCTTGGCTTTAAATTAATTATTCAAGTTTTGTTTCTCTGCAAGGAGATTTGTTTTTTAGTCATCTCTTTCCTTGGCTGTATATAGGTCCTAATTAAGAATTTATTTCTTTCATCACTTTAAAAAAGAACATTTCTTTTTCTTTTCTTTTATTAAATCATAGCTGTGTACATTAATGTAGTCTGGGGTACAATGTGCTAGTTTTATATACAATTTGAAAATTTTCATCAAAGTGGTTAGCATAGCCTTCATGGCATTTTCTTAGTTATTGTGTTAATGTAGAACATTTCTTTCATGTAATTTTTTTTTTTGAGTTGGTGGACGTGGTGGGAGATGCTTCTAAAATTTTCTCTTTACATCTATTTTTCAGAATTGAAAATTGTGTGCCTTAGTTTGACTTTTTAGATGTGCATTTTACTTAGGATTTTTTGAAACTTTTGGATTAGCATCTATAAGTTTTATCAAATTTTTCAAAAAAAATTTCTTTAAATATTTTTCTGTGCTTCTCTCTCCTTTCCTCCTGAGTCTTGTGTGTGTGTGAGTGTGTGTACATATATACGTAGGAAGTCTGATAATTCAGTTCGCCAGCTTGCCACTGTGTGCTTAAGTTGGCAGTGCTGTATAAACAGCTCTTTAAGGTTCCTAACCTTAGTATATCAGGGTCTCACAGTTGTGTTCATGTCGACATGTGGCAGTACCTTGCTGACTGGTGTTTATTATTGTTGTTGCGTGTTTTTGTGTGCCATGATGAGAACGTTGGAGCATAAAAAATTAGAGTAACCTACAAATAATTCTGAATTTCTTGTCAAACTTGGCAAGAGTGG
This sequence comes from Galagoides demidoff, assembly GCA_963574575.1. Taxonomy (NCBI): domain Eukaryota; kingdom Metazoa; phylum Chordata; class Mammalia; order Primates; family Galagidae; genus Galagoides; species Galagoides demidoff. Next base: position 16,849 of record CAUYQV010032474.1, read on the forward strand.
AAGTGAAATTAGGGACATAATAGTCCAAGTTTATGGGGATAATGCCATGCAGAAAATGGCAGTGGACAAATGGATTAAATGTTTTTCTGAAGGGAGAGAAAGTATCATTGTGAAGAGAGATCAGGGCAGCCAGTTATGAGCAGAACTGACAAACACATTGCAAACATTTGCCCACTTATGCATCAAAATCATCATAGGACTGTAAGAAATACAGCAGATCAAATAAACACCAATAAAGGAACAGTTATGAAAATCTCAGCTGAAGATGACCTGAACTTTTCACCAACAACTCATGGCTCTTGCATCACAACAATACACCAGCTCACACAGCACAGCCAGTAAAGAAATAACTTTCTGGGAACGTTCTCTCTACTGATCCAGCCCCCCTCCCCAGGACTTTTATCCAATATAAAGGAAATATTGAAAGGAAGATGTTGTGATGATATTCTGGACATTAAGGGTAATATGAAGATAACTTTGATGGCCATTCTAGAAGAAATGGTCCAAAATTCTTTTAAAGGTGGACTAGGAGCTAGGATTGGAGCATAGCTTCCCAAGGGAAGCACTTTGAAGGTGACTGTAGTGATATTTAGTAATGAGGTATATAGCACTTTTTCTAGGATGAATCTGTGGACTTAATCATTGGATTTATATATGGTAGAAGATGATATTAGACTCAGGTCACTAATGCTTCCTCTTTTTCAGTTTATCTCTTTAGGTTTCATTTGGATATGTTATTCATATGTCTTCAGATACTGTGTTTAATTTGCTATAAATCAATCCAGTGAAATTAATTTTACTTTCATTTGGCTCTTTTATCTTTTAATTTCTAACATTTCTCTATACAATTTTATTTATATTTTTCTTTGCATACATGGTTATGGTAGCTATTATAATATACTTTTTCTACTTATTCCACTATCTCTGGAATTTCTCTGTATGTTTCCATTAATTTTCTAATGGCTATGAGTTACATTTTCTTGCTTCTGGCCTATCTAGTAATTTTGATAGGATGCTGGACATAATATTATTTGGTTGAAGGTCTGGATTTTATTGTCTAATTTTAAAGGCTACTAGACTTTCTGTAACAATGGATTAAGGTATTTACAGATCAGTTTTAACCACCTGAATCCTGTTTCAAAGCTTTGTTTCAATGAGGAGTCTAGAGTAGCCTACATTCTAGGGATAGTTCATGCAGCTGGGTTTCACTGAATGACCAGATGACCACTGAGGACTTTCCATCTATAACTGACTGAAACTCAGTAATCCTCTACCCACTGTGAACTTTGAGAATTGATCTCCTGACTACTCCGTGGACATTCATCATTGTGTTGTGAATTATTTTTCTGTGCATTACTGGCAAACACTCATGGAGAAGCCAATGTAGATATCTGGGACATGTTTCCTACAAATTCCTTTCTATTTTGGAACACTGCCCCAGAGATTTTATGTACATTGAACTCCTTTAACACTGATGCTCACTTCTCAAATTTGTATGTCTACCAGACTCATTAAGTTTCTACCGTCCTCTGTCTGTAGTCTGGAAACCATCTGTTGACAGATTATGGACAGTTCTTTTTAAACATAATTTTAGCTTTTTTCAAAACTTCAGACCTCATCTTCTGTATACTTATATCCAGAGGTTAAGTCTTTTTGTTGTTTTGTTGTTGTTGTGTTGTCTCCCACACTGGAAGAAGTCAACTCTTCAGGACTTTTCTAACAGCCTACTTACTCATTTGCATGTGATCTATCATTTTGCAACATTTGCTTTCAAATTCTTTCTCATGGCCTTTATATATTTTACTATGATATATGAATTTACTTTTACTTATCCTCCTTTGGGACCCTTGTGCTTCACAAATCTAGGAGATCCTTACTTCACCACTTGTATCATAGTGTGACACACTTAGGGTTGAGCACTAGCTTCCCACATATCTTTCTAGTTTCTCCACCTGGAATACTTGTCATCTAATGTCAGGCCTTTTAATTATATCTCTGTGTCTCTTATTCTATTAACTTTGTTGCATTTGGTTTAGTTTTCTCAAATCTATCTTCCCATTATTTGATCCCTCTTTCTAGATCTTCTATTTGGTCTCTATTCAAATCTTTTTTATTAATTTTTTTACCTTTATAGGATTTATTTTTTCTTTGTATAAGTAATTACATGATCTACATTTATTTTGTGTGGCTTTTAGATTGTATTCTATCAATTAAATTCTTGTTTATATAATCCTTTTATTTGCTGTACCTCTGACTCTTGTTCTTGGTCTAATTTTTCTTTATGGGTTTTGTAATATTTTTGAATACAAAATGGAGCTTTGTTGTCTGTACAAAGGATGGATGGTCTAGATCATGGCATTTAAAGGTTCTATCAGGAATTACAGGGGTATTACTGACCATGAATCACTTTTGACAGATTGATTAATTTAAAGGTCCTGGACCTCTAGGGTATTACAATTTCAATATCTAAATAAGCATGATTTTCATAGCTCAGATCTTCAAATTTTCAAGAGATATTTTCTGTCTAACCAAAGTATAGGTAGAGATTGGTAAGCTTTTCAATTCCCTGTGTTTATCCATAGACTATTTTCTAATCTGCCGTTTCCTGAGTTTTTAGCCCTTTGAGATCCCTAGTTTTACATAGAAGTCTTAGTTTTTTACTTTGCATGAGCCCATGGCCTTATCTATTCTGTTGCTGAGCTTTAAAAACAAGCCCTTCCATAATTCAAAACAATAATAGCTCCTTTGGCAGCCACAACACAAGTTTACATATTTATTACACTAGTTCTTAGTTTACTATTTGTTTCTTGCACCTTGAGACTTTCCTTTCTTTCTTGCAAGTTCTGTTATGAATTCAAAATACTTTTCTTTTATTGTGCACAGGATTTTTACCTACTTTTAAGAGGGAATGTTTCTGTTTCATAGACAATTAGGTGACCATATGTGACACACCTTTTGGGGGCAGGACAATTATAAGAGAGACTTTACCTAACAAATGCAATCAATGTAACTTGGTTCTTTGTACTCTCAATGAATTACCAACAATAAAAAAAAAATCTATAATATTTTTAATAGAATCAAAATGAAAAATTGCTTTTCATATGAATTGCATATAAATATGAGGTTCTCAATTGTCTGGAAAGATTTCCTAACTCTTTTCTATCTGTAGAATTATCTTTTTAATTTCATTTTTTTTACAGAATATATTTATTTCACTTTTGAATTAGCAAAATGTCACCCATGGTCGAATAGGCAGAGGTGTTCTGAATTCAGTTTTCAAATGTTATTGTGCAAATTAAGAAGTAATAATTTAATTCCTGGTTTGAAATAGCAGTTTATAAACCTACTTTTGTATCAGAAACATCTTTGGAGCTTGGTGAAAATATTTTGAGATTGTGATTCAGTAAATCTGGAATGCTGTCACTAATCCTATTTAAAATAACATGTCCTGATACACTAATAGCCTAAAAAAAGGCCTGTGGCCCACTGAGGTTAAAATATTACTAACCAACATCTAAGTAACACTAGAATTTGAAAATAAGAAAAGGAGAAAAACAGAAAACTCTCATTTGAACCATAACACTTTCATATTTAGGGCATGCAAATTAGTGTTTTCTTTCCTGTCACCCTATGTGGTAAAATGCCGGCTGGTCCTATTTAGTT
>CAUYQV010032476.1:0-11177 GCA_963574575.1 Galagoides demidoff
GGCTCCTGTGGTCCCAGCTGCTTGGGAGGCGGAGGCAGGAGGCTCACTTGAGCCCAGGAGTTGGAGGTTGCTATGAGCTGTGATGCCATGGCACTCTACCCAGGGGGATAGCTTGAGGCTCTGTCTCAAAAAAAAAAAAAAAATCAGTAGGAAGATTAAGAAAAATACTTTTGGTGAATTATAAAGAAAGTATAATTTGTTTTAGGTAATAAAGAGGACTCTCCTTAGACATCTTGAATGTTTTCCAGCATGCAAGTACAGTTTTTTGCACTATATTGATGACTGAAACATAGCATGCTATCATATTATTGACTAGCTATTTCTAAATTTAGCCCATACATATTTTATTTAGTTGAGTATTAAAAGTAATATACAGGGCAGTGCCTGTGGCCCAGGGAGTAGGGCACCAGCCCCATATACCAGAGATGGCAGGTTCATGTCTGGCCCAAGCCAAAAAAAAAAAACTGCAAAAAATAAAAGTAATATAATGTTGTCCTCAGGAGCTAAACAATCTTTCATTTATAATTTAAATAAAGGTGTTTTCAAAATGTATTTTTTCTATTGTCTGTGTCTAGTAAGTTATGTTTTAAATTTGTGGACATAGAAAGTATGTGGTATACAAACGTGTGCACATGCATTTATATTTATCTAGTATTTGTTGAAAGTATAAAGATGTCCTGTGATAGCAGATATCTCACAAGTTGAGGGGTAAGTATTCTCAGGGCTATAAACCTTCAGGCTCAGGAATGGGTGTGCTACTTGGATCTCTTCATGAGGAAATGCTCACCATGCACTGTACTGGCTCCCGTTGGTAAATGCTGGCATAAGTTGTAAATCTTAATTTTCTTTCTTGTCTCTAACCTGTAGGTGGCATTGCAGACAGTGTAGCCAAGTGGATATTTAAACAAGACTTCAGCCCTGAAGTGTTAAAACTGGCTAGTAAACAAAGAGATGTTGAAAACCCAGATGCACCCAGAGAAGGTATTAACAGAGGCTTCCTTGAGGTATCAGAGGTGGAGATGGACTTAGGAACTATACCAGGTGATACACAAATAATGAGAAATGAAATCCAGAGTAGAGATAGGTGGCTGAGTTTTCACCGAGGAGAAAATAACATCACATCCTCTTCTGACTTGTAGACTTGCTGGGTCTAGCCTATGAGCAGTTTCCTTGCAGCCTTGAGCTGGATGTGCTGCACGCACATTGCTGCTGGGAGTATGTTGTTCAGTGGAATAAAGATCCAGAGGTAAGGATGTTACAGCTTTCATGTTCATTCTGCGTCTTCGTTGACGCTGTACGCATGTGCGCACTCTTCAGTTGACTAGCTTATAAATACAGGCTTTTTCCTTGTAGTGTCTGTCCTATTAACTGTGCTAGGCCTTTTTCATATATTACCTCCTAATCTTTAAAGTAAGCCTATGAATTGTAGGTTTTGTCACCATTGCTGTTCTAAAGAAAACTAGGGCTCAGAGAAGTTAAGTTCCTTCCTTAAGGACACACTGCTAACTGTCAGGGTTTAAGCATCGGTGCCTCTTTATCTAAAACCAGTGTGTTTTGTTTGCCCTGTTCACTAGTTAGGTTACGACAAGTATATTTTTTATTTCCTTCTGAGTCTTTGAATGAGATGACACCTACCTGACAGGATATTCTTAATATTATGGTCAGCATAAAAGACAGACTAAAGATCCAGATGACAACCTGATTGTTGTCAGTTATCATTGTTTGTTACTTCTCTTATTATTTGCCTTAGAAGAATAATCCAAAAAGGAATATTGTGTACAGGGTTGATGTTACTCCGGGGTCAGCCTTGTTGCCCCCTCAGCTATGCTCAGGCATCATTTTCCACCACTTTTAGTAGCCACTATCTCCCCCAGTTCACTGGAAGTCTGGAAGCAGCACAGGGTCAAGGCCCTAAGCCAGGAGGTAAGAGGACTGGGTTGGTATCCCAGATGAGTTACTGACAAGTGTCTGGTTCAGGTGAATCACCAAATCTCTGGCCTATTTTTTTTAATCCCCTCCCAATAGTTTTTTTAATAAGTCACCAGGATAAAATAAGGTGTAAAAATATACAGTGGTGTTTGTGCCAATCAGTCAGTCCTTCACTTAGGCTTCCCTAGCCAGTGATCTGGTGAATTACTCTCTCAAATCAAAAATTCTTTAACAGCCTTACTGGAGGGTACACTATTAAAAGAACTCTCACAGGCAAGTTAAATAAGGCTTATATATTAATAGAAAGGATACTCTTTCTTTCTCCAAAAACTCTAATCACTTACATGTTAAAGGAAGATAATAAAAATGTAAGTGATTTAAATAAAGGAATGGCAATTAAACCTTAAGCAAAACGTGATTTTAGGACAGGGATCCTCTTAATACCCCTCAAAGCACCCTCTTCAGCTGACTCCTCTACATCCTGAATGGTAATCATATTTAGGCTCTCTACTGAATGGTTGTTTTTCCATTTCTTGAAAAAAGGAATGGTAGGACTAAAACAAGGACATAATTTCTAAAAGCTGAATGAATTCCAGATTCAAATCTAAAAATGAGGCCTTTAGGAAGAAAATGCTGCTGTGCAGAATTACTTTATAAATGATAGGCAACCTCATAGGCATAGTAGACTCAGACAAAGCTGACTTCAAGCCCCATTGCTGCTCCTTACTGCTAATACTAATCATAGCACACAGCTACTGTGACTTTTGGGAACATTTCTGAACTCTTTTTTTTTTTTTTTTTTTTGAGACCGAGTCTCACTATGTCTCCCTGTAGAGTGCTGTGTGATCACAGCTCATAGCAACCTCTCACTCTTGGGGCTTAAGCAATTCTCTTGCCTCAGCCTCCCAAGTAGCTGGGAGTACAGGTGCCTGCCACAATGCCCGGCTAGTTTTTTGTTGTTGGACAGGCCCCGGCTGGGCTCAAACCTGCAAGTTTTGGTGTATGTGGCTGGCGCCCTACTCACTGAGCTACAGGTGCCAAGCCTGAACTTTTTGAATCAATTTTCTCTAAAAATGGGGACTATAATAGTAGTTATCTCAGAAAGGTATTGCAGCTTATAGAGAAAGTGCATGCAGAGTACCTACCTTTTGATTGACGTTGTCACCAGCTATTACTAGAACTGCTTATATTTAAACTAAATCACTATTTTTCTTGTTTGTCTATTTGTTTGTTTTTCCTATTAAATATTAATTGTGCCTCATCCAAACCCTATTCTACCATTTCACACATACAACTTTATAAGGCTAAAAGCAATTAAAATTACCTTTGGCGAATTTTCAACACAGTACGTGTTAGCAGTGGTGGTGTGTTTAATCTATGTATAGGATACAAAATTATTTAGTAGCGATCTGGATAGTTTCATCAGTATTATATACTATAATTGAGTTTTAATTTGTAAACGTCCTTTATAAAAAAGACTTAAATTTTAAACATCCCTCTGATACTTCACACTTCCTTCCCAACTTTAATTCTTTCTCCTTAGCACTTAACCAATGGCATATAATGTAATTACTTATCATGTTTATTGTTTAGATCCTTCACTAGAATGTAAACTCAGTGAATGCAAGATTCTGGGTCCGCCTTGTTCATTATGGTATCTCTGGTTACTTCAAACAGGGCTTAGTCCACAGTATATGCTCAACAAGTATTTGTTGAATGATGAATGAATGAATGAATGAGCTGTATTTGCAAAAGTTTTTATATCTCCAATAAATACTTAAAATTATCTCCAATAAATATTAAATTTATGTATATAAAAACATCTGAAATTTAAGTATTTATTGGAGAGAATATTATGTGCACACCACAGCAAATTTGAATCCAGATATTTGCCTGTATAAACATACCTGGGAGTTTCTAGGGATTAATCACTATATAGGTCATATGAGTTTAAGAGGGATAGTTGAAGGTATTATCAAAAGTTACTCCTTACATAATAATTCCATGTTTTTATTGCAACACTGTTAGGTAGGTTTATGTAGAAATTTCTGTAAGACGTCTCCATTGATATTGGAAACACCTATTAAATGATACTTCTTTTCTTGTCTCTCTCCTTTTTCTCCCTGTATGTAAGGAAGCACGTTTTTTTGTTAGGTCAATAGAACATTTGAAGCACATTCTTAATGCACATGTTCAGAATGGTAAGTAAACAGATGTTAAAAAAAATCACTGATTTTAAAAAGGCATACTGATTTAACAGGAGATGAAGTTAAAGATTTACATCCTGTTGAATTTTTATTTGATCGTCTTACAACCTACCATATTTTGTGTTTTGCCATATGCAAAGAACTGGCTATTGTTAATACTTAGGAAAATGCTATCTAGAAAGGGGCGAGGGAGCTGGTAGTAATTATCCCTTCTGTCCCCCAAGATGACTATTATTCCTTCCTTGGTATAATTAAGGGAGTTATTATGTATGAATCATTGATTCCCTCTGTAGTTCATAGGTAGAGAAGGAAAGAAGGATGAAATTCTCAAGATGTAATTCTTAGTGAAAAAGTTTGTTAGCCAAAAGCCTAATAAGACGAGGCTCTAGAAACTATCTTATGTTTCTTTTAATCAATGTGAATATTCTCTGTTGTCTGGGAGACCTTGAGGATTATTGATATCTACTTGAAATAAAATGTTACAAATTGTTGTAGTGAATTTATAAACAGTTTGTACTTCATAGATAAACGGGTTTCATTATAAGAATTTTTTTTTTTTTTTTGAGCCAGAGTCTCAAGCTGTAGCCCTGAGTAGAGTGCCATGGTGACATCAGAGCTCACAGCAGCTTCCAACTCTAAGGCTCAAGGGGTCCATTTGCCTCAATTTGTTTTGTATTTTTAGTAGAGATGGGGTCTCACTCTTGCTCAGGCTGGTCTCAAACCCTCCCAGAGTGCTGGGATTACAGGCGTGAGCCACTGTGCCCTGCCTAGTTTTTCCATTTTTTGTAGACACAGACTCTCCTTCTTAGGCTGGTCTTGAACCCGTGAGCTCAAGCAATCCACCTGCCTCAGTCCTAGGATTACAGGCGTGAGCCATTGCACCCAGCTTCATCATAACTAATGGACAAGATAAACATTAAGCTAGTTAGCAACCTAAGTGGTGAGACTAGGATATTGGACTGGGTATTGGAGGATCACCTTCTGTGTATAGGATAAATTCTGAAGAAGCCACTTCTTTGTCACCTGTATCACACATATTCTTGCAGATAGTATGAAGTCAACTTATGGGAGTTATTTATGTTAAGAGAACTTGAAAATTATTTATTCATATCTTAGATCTTTTATCCAAGAGGAGAAGAAAAGATTGCAGTGACTCATTTGTATAGTGTGGTCCTTAGATAATTCTAGACTTACTGAAAAAATTAAGTTACTTCAGGCTACTGTTTTCTTTTCTTTTTTTTTTTTTTTTTTTGGAGATGGAGTCCCACTTTGTCACCCTTGGTAGAGTGCCGTGGCGTCACAGCTTACAGTAACCTCAAATTCTTGGGCTTAAGTGATTCTCTTGCCTCAGCCTCCCAAGTAGCTGGGACTATAAGTGCTCGCCACAATGCCTGGCTAATTTTTTTATTGTTTAGCAGGCCCTGGCCATGTTTGAACCCACCAACCTTGGTATATGTGGCCGGCTCCCTAAGTACTGAGCTGCAAGTACAGAGCCTACTATTTCTTTATGTTAGGCCTTTGCTCCTGTGTACCTTGGCCCACTGAGTCAGCTTTCTGGCTGCTTCACAGGCTACAAAGGGCCTCACTCCTAAATATAAACTCAGCTACATGAGTAGTAGTAACAGCGTGTGAAATGCCATAATCACACTGCCTAATTGACAACCTCTTCAGAAACTTAATTGTAATGCCACAGCTTAGTGAGTATAGAATTATAATTCCCAGATTTTTTGTTTGTTTGGTTTTTAAAAAAAAAAAGTATTATTTTTTTTTCTTTGAGACAGAGTTTCACACTGTTTCCCCAGCTGATAAGATGCAAGGATATCATCAGATAGCTCACAGCAACCTCAAACTCCTGGGCTCAACAGAGCCTCCTGCCTCAGCTACCTGACTAGGACTGCAGGCATCTGCCACCACAGCTACTCATTTTTCCATTTTGTAGAGATTGGGTCTGGCTGGCCTCAAACTCCTGAGCTCAAGCAATCGTGCCTCTGCCACCCAGAGTAGGATTACAGGCATGGGCCATGGGCCATGGAACCTGGCCTTTTTTTTTTTTTTAATACTTTTTTAGATATTACTTTAGTTGGTGGTTACATATGTTAAAAAATTGATGGACACTGAGATTGCCTCCAGTGTTTGTCTATTATGAATAAAGCTGTTCTCAGCAGTCTTGTACATGTCTTTGTATTCATTCCTCTCGGGTTTACATATAGCAGCGGCCTTGCTCGGTAAGAGGTAGACATATATTTATCTTTAGTAGATACTAATAAACAGTTTTCCAAGAGGCTTTACTAGTTTATTATCCCACCAGCAGTGTATGAATGTTCCATTTGTTCCACATTCTTGCCAACACTTGATATTGTCATATAAAATAATTTTTAAGCCTTTTTGGTAGTTGTGTAATGCCACGTCATTGTGGTTTTACATTTCTCTCTTGATGAATGATGTGACTCTTTTTTATGCTAATTTGACCATTTGGATATATTCTTGTAGCCTAGTTCTGACTTTCATTAAAGATAATGATTTCGGCTTGGTGCCTGTAGCTCAGCGGCTACAGCACCACTACATACACCGGAGCTGGTGGGTTCAAACCCAGGCTGGGCCTGCCAGACAACATTGACAAATGCAATCAAAAAATAGCCGGGCATTGTGGCAATTGCCTGTAGTCCCAGCTACTTGGGATGCTGAGGCAAGAGAATCACTTAAGCCCAAGAGTTTGACATTGCTGTGAGCTGTGATGCCATGGCACTCTACCCAGGGTAACATAGTGAAACTCTGTCTCTAAATAAATAAATAAGTAAATAAATAAATAAAGATTTCATTAACTTCACAAGTGTAGATAAAAGAATGGTATCTCAGTAGTTTAATAAGCTTAAGGAATTTGTTATGTATGATGAAAGCAAGGATATATAAGCATTCTATTTAATATATTACTTTTATTTGCTATCTAGGCATTGCTTTGATGATGTGGAATACATTCTTAGTTAAACGGTTTTCTGCTGCTACATACTTAATGGATAAGGTAAAGTAATTCTAAATTTTCTAAATTTCATGTACTGACTTCTTGTTTATATGGTTCTCTTAATTAACTGATTAATAGAAAAAATGTTTATGTTGGGCCCTATAAGACTTTTCTTTTTATATTTGAGATGAGGTGGTCTCATTCAGGCTGGAGTACAGTGATATTGTCATAGCTCACTTCAGCCTCAAACTCCTGGGCTCATGATCTTTCCACCGCAGCGTCCTGAGTAGCTGGGTCCAATGGATGCACCCCCACACCTGCCAGGCTTTCATTTGGTACTGCATTTTATTCATGTTCAGTTAAATGTAATTCCCAGTACTGGCATTTTAATGGCATGAAGGAAAGCCCTAAATCATCAAAAAGATAGTAGTAACAATAGAGGTTAACACTGGTGGTTGATTCAAGCAAGAATTTTACATTTTTTTAGTTCAGACATGCAAACGTACTCTTAGTAACCAATCTTTGGATATATGGCCAAAATATTTTTTTTGAATGAAGTTGATGGCAGCTCTACTTTGGTTTTCCTTCATAAACCTCACCCATAATGCATTGTTTATCCTGTCTATATTCTTTTTCTTTAAAGTTGTGTTATAATTTAAGTCCAAAAATCTTTAGATTACTATAATTTAGTTGTTTTCCTTGTATCTAAGGCAGCAGACCTAGGAGTTATTCTCCTCTATAAATCTTTTTAAAGCATTCAACATAGCATTCATATGAATAACTCCTCTTTCTCTCATTCGTATTTCATCAGTTATTTAATTTCATAAAAATAATCATATGTACAACCAACATAAGTAACTTGGAGAACAAACATACAGAACTCAGCTGGTAGGAGCAGAAGCTGCTAACCTACTAGACAGTAAGCTGCCTAGCTTCAAGCTCAGGGGCAGGGAACTAGTTAGTCTTTTTTACAGAACACTCGAGACTGTAGGTTAATGTGCATCATTTAAGTGGATGTCGAGAGAATGAACACAGTAATGACAACGTAATCTTTTAAATGTACAGTGTCAGCCATTCCTACAATATAAATAGTGCTACAACTCAAACTCACTTTAGGCCACAGCTCCCCATGGAAATGTTTTCATTAGTGTTGTTGATAACATTTCTCTAGTGAAATCTAAACATTCTTTCCTTTTGTCCATCTTCCTTGTCTAATTAACTGCTACTTTCTTGGAGCTCACTTCTTTTGGCCTTTGTAATGTTTTCCTATTTTTTGAGACAGAGTCTTGCTAGAGTGAGGTGGCATTATTACAGCTCACTCACTGCAACCTCAGACTCCTGGGCTTACGTGATCCTCCTACTGCAGCCTCCTAAATATTTGGGACTAGAGGGGCACATCACCACACCCAGCTTATTTTTTCTATTTTTAGTAGAGATGAGGTCTTGCGCTTGCTCAGGCTGGTCTTGAACTCCTGGGTTCGAGTGATGACCATCCCACTTTTAGGAGAATAAAAATAAAAAGTAATTCGTATGTGTGTTACTATTTATAATTTCACAGCATTCTCACATCCACAGTCACGTTAGATTCCTGCTACTTTGATTTGGGTAAAAACACTCGTGAACTAGTAAACAGATTTGCGATTATTCATTCAACAAATACCTATTATAATGTGTTATCTTTGAGGTACCAGAACTGTGCTAGATTCTGTGACTGAGTAGATGAAAGTCATACTCCTGGCCTAAAAGAAATGTGAATAGACAAAAGGGAGTTTGGGGAACTTAAAAGAAAAAGTAAAGAATGGGGCGGCGCCTGTGGCTCAAAAGAGTAGGGCACCAGCCCCATATACTGGAGGCGGTGGGTTCAAACCCAGCCCCGGCCAAAAAGAAACTGCAAAAAAAAAAAGAAAGAAAGAAAGAAAGAAAGAAAAAGTAAAGAACAACAAGGAAAATGGAGGGCTTCTGACTTGAATTTTGGGGAATAAGTATGTGTGAACCAGTAAAAAGTAGGTGAATAGAAAATATATTCCAGCAAAAAGACGTGGAGACATGAGTCAGTTGGATGAGAATCAGAGAACTGCAGCTTACTGTGGATGGAACAGAAGAAGAAAACAGAAGCTGAAAGGAAAAATACTCTGTGCAAGTGGTGGGTTCTGGATTTTGTAAGGTATAAACTGCTCACATAGGGTCTGGCACATACGAGAAGGGCTCGGTAAATGGTAGCTGTTATTTTATACTGAAAACACTGGGGCACTTTTAAGCAAAAGAATTATACACTCAGACTTGTGTTTAAAAAGATTATTCTGACAGCAGATGAAGTATTTGGGAATTGCAGTGAGCCGAGGTTGACTGTTCAAAGGCTATCGTAGTAATCTCAGCAAGAGGTTAGTGAGGTGAAGAGTCTTCTGTACTGAAGTCCCTTTTCTACTCTTGTGAGTAACTCATCTTAGCAAATGATGTTCCTGAGGAAGAACTTTTACCTCCTACTTTTTGCCCTTTAGTCATAGCCAGTAGAACCTTGGTAAGTAGCTGGGAAGACCACTCCTGTCTGCTGGAGCGTGCTTTTCCTTCTTTCTGACCATTTCAAACTACAGGATGCCCCTAAAGTTGCCAAACATAAGGAAGATGAGAAATTGTGGCTAAATGTGTCTAAATATTTACAAAATACCCTCTGCATGTTGGCCATATGTTTATAAAATTTGTAATGAATATTTTGTAAATAAAAATACATTTAGGCTGGTCATGGTGGCTTATGCCTGTAATCCCAGCCCTTGGAAGGCCAAGGCAGTTGGATTGCCTGACCTCACAGGTTTGATACCAGCTTGAGCCAGAGGGAGACCCCATCTCTTAAAAAAATAGGTGGGTGTTATGGTGGGCACCTGTAGTTCCAGCTACTTGGGAGGCTGAGGCAAGAGGATCACTTGATGTTGCTGTGAGCTCAGAAGCCACAGCGCTCTACCAAGGGTGACCAAGTGAGACTCTGTCTGAAAAATAAATAAATACATAAAGGTGCATTCAGTCATAATTTCCCATTTTCTCTATGTATGGCAACTTTAGGGATGACTTTTGGGACATCCTGTATTGTGTGCCTTTATTGACTAGCAAAATTCACAGGAGATTTTTTTTTTTTTTTTTTTTGAGATGGAGCCTCAAGCTATCTCCCTGGGTAGAGTGCAATGGCATCACAGCTCATAGCAACCTCCAACTCCTGGGCTTAAGCGAGTCTCCTGCCTCCGCCTCCCAAGTAGCTGGGACCACAGGCACCTGCCACAACGCCCGGCCATTTTTTGGTTGGAGCCATCATTGTTGTTTGGCAGGCCCGGACTGGGGATTCGAACCCGCCACCTTAGGTGTACATGGCTGGCGCCTTAGCCGATTGAGCCACAGGTGCCGAGCCCAGGAGATTTTTATTAATAGCCTCAAGTTTGGTTCTTGGTTTTAAGGCAGTACAGTTATTTGACTGCACAAAGTGAGGATCAATTTTTAAATAATTTTTTTTCTTATTTAATAAGTTCAAAAATATATAATTTATTTTTAAAGGATTATTCGTGAGCCTTATTTGATATACTTGAGTTCTGCCACAAAATTATTGCCTCTACAGTCGATAGAAGAAAATTAATAAAAAGTTGTCACCTTTATTTATTGCTGCATGTATAGTTTTTAAATTTGGTTACTTTTTACTTTCCATACCATAGGAATGCCTGTTATTCAAATTATTAAATATTTCAGCATTTTGTCTTTTTATTTTAGGTTGGAAAATCACCAAAGGATCGGTTATGCCGAAGGGTAAGTAATCTCTTGTAACTACAATTATAGTCATTAATCCTGGACCTTATTAACTGTGGGGGTGAACTTTGCTTTTTTACCAATTTGGTGACATATCAAGAGATAACAAAAATGAAAAGAGAATACTTCTGTTAAGGAAACTGATCGTGAACTATGGCCAATTTTTTTTTTTTTTTGAGACGGAGCCTCAAGCTATCCCCCTGGGTAGAGTGCCATGGCATCACAGCTCATAGCAACCTCCAACTCCTGGGCTCAAGCGAGTCTCCTGCCTCCACCTCTTAAGTAGCTGGGACCACAGG
>CAUYQV010032479.1:0-22602 GCA_963574575.1 Galagoides demidoff
ACTACCTCTAGCCCCGGTTAAGAAATCCCCTGTACCAATCCAAATCCTTCTTTACTAGTGAAATCACTAACCACCAATAAAAAGTGTACTCGTACCCTCCTACCCTTCTTGCTTTCTGTACCCCATAAAAACTTCCTCCACCTTGGGTTCGAGGCTCTACCTCGGTGTGTATGCCAGGAGAGTCCAGGCTCGGGCTTGGCCTGGGCCTGAAGGATTGTCCTCGGCTTGCCTTCCAGGAGAGTCTGGGCTTCCCGGGGCCTGAATAAATCTCACCTCTTGTCTTTTACATCGGAGTGTGTCTCGGACTTGTCTGCTGCGGCCATTTGGGGGTATTTTGGGGGCATAACAACATGGCTTGAGTCAGGGCCATAAATATGCCCCTTACCTGACTAGTGTCCATTGCACCCATAAGGTTTTGCCCCTTCCCTCCTCTTTCCTTCCCCTGCTTGATTTCCAATGACTTTGGCTTCCCTCTGTGCACTGTGTGTTCATCAGTTAGTTCCAATTTATTAAGAAGTACATGTGGTGTTTGTTTTTCTCTTCCTGAGTAATTTGCTTACAGTAATGGTCCTGAATTCCTTCCAAATTGCTGAAAAAAGCATTAATTCATCTTTTTTATGGCTGAGTAGTTCTCCATGGTATACATATACCTCGTTAAAATGTGGACAAAAGACATGATCAGAAGTTTTTTCATAAGAAGGTGGACAAATGGCCAAGAAACATGTAAAAGAAAAAAAAAGCTCAACATCACTACTCATCGGGGAAATGCAAATAAAACCACAGTGAGAAATCCCCTGATTTCTGTTAGAATAGCTTTTATTAAAAGATAAACCAAAAAAAACTTGATGTCTGGTGCTGATATAGAGAGAAAGGAACACTTATACAGCGTTGATAAACCTGCACATTAATGAACTCCCTGTAGAAAACTATATGGAGATGTCTCAAAAAACTACAAGTTTTACTTTATTGTTATTTATTTTAAAATACTGTGACCTATTTTTCCTCCTACATTTCTTTACTGTTCCTACCTATTCTAAATAATATGAATCAGAAGACGGAATTATGGGCAGATTCACAGAAAGATTAAGTGACCACCCAGGATGTAACATTAGATTATGAATAAGTCTATAGACACTGAACAAAGAAAGAAGCCATTGAATGGATATTAATAGCAGGCTCGACCTTATGCCACCCAGCACACGGAACTTGTTCATAAATGTACATCTTTGACTCTTAGCTTGCCAATGTTCCCTGAAATAGGAATAGAGAAAAAGCAGAGAAATGTGTGTATTGTTCAGGGGCTATCTGTGTGAGTATGGGTAGAAATATAGTTTTATTAGTTCTGAAAAATGGTCTAGAAAAGATGAGTTTAAGTCATGTTTTCAAGAGTTTAGGCATTGATAGAAGATGTAGGAAGTATATCCAGATAGAAGGAAGTGAAATGACCTATGAAAGTCATAGTAATAGGACTGGTGAACAGAAAGTAAATAAGTTTGGATAAAAAGAAAGGTCTTTCCAGGGTATAATGAGAAATTAATTCCTTAAGATCGAGGTGGGAATTGATGCTGGACCGAAGCCTGGATTTATTGTAATATGCAAGGTAAATGAATAGAATAATTTTTTAAGTTAAAAATAAATGCCAATTTTCACAAGGTGGCAGATTCATTAGCTGTACACCAAATTCATTTACATAGCCAAATCACATTTTCAGCCTCCCCTGTAGTTAGGTGTGGTTAAAGGATTGAGTTTGAGCCAGGTGAAAATGAGCAGAAGTAATACATGACCCTTCTGGGAACGGCCCCTCAAATCTCAAATCCTCCCATGTGAGATACTCATGCTTCTTCCTCTCTTGTCTGTTAAATCAGGATGCTGAAAATGACCTTGAAAAGAAGTGTTGAAAATGTTCCAGTATCTAAAGAGTGAGGCCCTAGATGACGATGTCACTGGACTATGTCCTTAACTATATGCTTAAGCAACCACCCAGGGATGCCATAGGCTAGGACCAGGTGTAACACTAGCTTATTAAAAAGTCTGTAGACATTGGATGAAGAAAATAAAATGCTACCAAATGAATGTTAATGAAGATTTTCACCTTGAGCCACAAAATAACACGAACTTGAGCAAAAAAAAAAAAAAATTCTTTTCAGCTACAGATATTGAGGATTTGTTTGCTGTAGAAGCTAGTTAACTTGGTTAATACACACAATAGAAAATATTATGGGTTTATTCTTTAGGAGTATGCTATGACTGAAGATAAACTGAGAAAAGAATGCATAGTATATTTTTAATTAACTAATTTTTATTTCATAGAAAAGTCTATCTCTTCTAATGTAACTACTTACGTTAAAAGATGAATAGGTTTTGACATAAAAAACTTGACTTGCCTTGGTAATTTCTCTATTTATTGTCCCTAGACAACTGCATTACAATCATTCTTATCCTGGAGGGAGGCTTTGATTTCCCATAACGAGATGAATGGCAATGCACTTTGACAGAGAGGAGGATTCCATAGTTAAGGATAGAAGAAGATGGATAAGCATAGGGTAGCTGCAGGACTGAGGCAAGGCAAAAAGAGAAAGGACTCCATGTGGTGTAGTGTGCCGGGGTTCAGGACATGTCACTGCAAAATAGGACACCTTGGCAATTGAGAATACCGCAGTAGTAGAGTCACCCTCACCTTCTCATCTGCCTCACCCTGAGCAAGTCATAAGACATGGGAAGGATTCTTTGTCCTTCCCTTTGAGCAGAGCATAAGACGATCATTTGAGAGGGTGCCTTACATATACCCAGAGGAACAGAACAATCTTCTCTCTAAAGACACAGGGGCAGAGAGAAGAATCTGAACAGAATTGCTTATTTTCCCCCAATTTATTACCATTAAGTTGTGCTTTTCTATATAATCATACTTCTCCACAACTATCCACTTCTTCATCAAACCTAGTATAAAATGTACACTGGTTAATCTTTTTCTTTGGATATTCATTTCTGAGGGAAGGGTCCTGTGTCATG
This sequence comes from Galagoides demidoff, assembly GCA_963574575.1. Classification (NCBI taxonomy): domain Eukaryota; kingdom Metazoa; phylum Chordata; class Mammalia; order Primates; family Galagidae; genus Galagoides; species Galagoides demidoff. The sequence goes on from CAUYQV010032479.1 coordinate 3,010, forward strand.
TAAAACTTATGTATTAAATTTGTATATTTTTCTCTTCTTAACCTGTCTGTTGTTATAGGGGCCTGAACCCTGAACCTAAGAGGTTAAGGAAAGGTATTTCTTTTTCCTTACAGTTTCTGGCACTCGGAGAGTGATGATGAGACACCTCACTAAAGTCTACAGGTGAGATCCTGGGATAACTGACTAAAAGCCAGGAAAGTTACCAAGGTCAGCTCTCCTGGATCTGTCTCTATAGTGCTCACTCAAGAGGATGTAAAGCTTTCTCCCTGTTTCTTCCTTTCCAAATTTAGCGTAGCAGGGGAGAAACATCTGTTTGAACTGTGGGCAGTAGACAGGCTGATCTCTCTGCTGGCCTTCCAATTCAGGGTAAAGCATGAAGGCAGGCCATCCCTGCAGCTCCTTATCTAGATCACTGAAGGAGCCTAGCGACAGCCCAGACAGGACAACATCACTAAGACCAACCCTGCATGGGAATCACCTGGCAGGCAGGCTGAGACCTTTGGACTCCTGGTGGCCATAGGGTAGGGAAGCTGGTTTATCTACCCTGCTGAGATGAAACTTGGTTTCCCCTTCCCCTTTCTGATTGTGTAATTAGGCCCTGATTGACACAAGGTTGTTCTTTCACCCAACCTTCAGGGTCTTGAGATTCTTTTTTTCCTATTTTTGAATTTTGACACCTTTGCATTTTTTCACAAATGCTTTGTCTTAGAATCAATAAAAAGTTTCTGAGGAATTGGAGTACTCCTGCATCTGCCACTGGGTGCTTGAGACAATGTATGCCTCTCCAGGCTCCTCAGACTTCCTGCATTAAGTCGGTGTGGTCTCCTCCTTCCTTCAGTTTCATTCCCCTTGTCATCCCACAGTCCAGGTCCAGGTTCAGGAGAACCTTGACATTGAATTATGACTCTCTGCTCAAATTTTGTTTGGGGGTATTCATTTGTTATTGATTTTTTTTACAACACAGGGACAGCTATTACTTTCCTATTTGCCTTGTTTTGTGTCCTGAGAACTTTGGCTTGGCTGTCCACTTCTCCATCAAATCTAGCATTAAAAAATACACAGACTTATTTCCTTGGGTGCATGTGTCATATAAAACAGTTATGTTAAATACAGTTCTGTGCTTTCCTCTTGTTAATCGTTCACCATAGGAGCCTCAGCCATGAACCTAAGATGGGAAGACAAGCCATTTTCTCCCCTAGGCATGCAAACCCAAATGGTTAAAGGGGCAAAGTGCAGTGTCAGAAATGAAGTTAGGCCTAATCAATAATAGTAGGTTACTTGAAGGTTTAGAGAATTGAAGCTCACCAAAACACAAAAATGTAAGTCCATGGGTAGCAGCAAATGGTACCTTAGATTGATGCTTTTTAACCTCTTACATCATGGCACACATAGAAAATCATTTTTAAATGGTATAGTTGGGTAAACTGACATGATTGTCCCTGGGGGAAAATCCCACACCAGTGGCTCATGCCCTTTTAGCAATGCTGGCTAACTTAAAGCATACATTTCCCTTTCATAGAATTGTTTTTTCTGGGAACTGGCTGCTCAGCTATGGACTATACGCCCCACTTTACCCTTTATCTAAGTGTAGCCATGTGAGACTAGATTTTATCAATGGGATGTGAATCGGAATGTATGTCGCACATTTGAGTGAAGGAGGTTTAAAAAAGTAGGTGGCAGAACCCAAAGCAAGGACAGCTTTGGTGGCTAAGTCATCCCATGGAGAAAAAACACCTTCTGATCAGAAACATGAACTTTTGACACTTTCATAAGCAAGAAATAAACTACTACTTTGTTGTAAGAAATAAACTACTACTTTGTTATAGCTTGTTGGGGCTTGTTATAGCTTTTAGTCATATGTTAACTAACTTAGCTCAAAGACCGAGCTGATCCATATTTCAGCTTACCTGTAACCCATTCATAGCAGCTGGTACGTCTCAGTTGGAGCACTCCGCCTGAGATCTCACAGCTCCTTCACTAGATAAATGAGTGCAGTCAGAGTGCTGGGGAAGAGACTTTCTTTACTTCATCACTAAGTCCTTTAGTTCATTAAAGGGACATATTTCAAGGGAGAGAAGAGAACTAACATTTATTTAATTCTTATTGTTAGAACTCTGGGACTTATTAGCACAACCTTGAGATTCTTTTTATACATACTTTATATAATTTCTTGCAAAAATTTAGTCCTAATTTTCTGATTATCAGGGGATCCTCTTCCCTCGTGTTTACTTTGTCCATCCCTACCAAGACACAATTCTGGAGGAATGCTTTTATCTCATAGCAATTAGGTAGTTTAAATTTAAACTATCATAAGATACAGCTCTGACAATATTAATCCTAATAAATAGGAGATTTACATAACCAATAGTCCACATTTATGTACGTTTAGGTTTTTAAAATCCAAAAAGATTTCAAGTTATCACCATTTTTAGTTTTATTTTCTCTAGGTTAGCCCAGTAATGAGCCTTCTGGTAGTATTACCTGTCATCTTTCATTTCATATCATTTTGTTTGATTTATTTTATTCCACCTTTTTCATTTTTAGAAGTATGTACCCATATTACAGGGGTACAAATGTTTTGGTTATGTGAATTGCTTTTGTGCAGTTTGATCAAAGTTACACATGTGCCCATCACCAAGGCAGCATGTGTTGTAACTGTTAGGTGCTAATTTTCCCATCCTCTTCCCCCTTCCAACCTCCGTGGTTTCCATGGAGTTTTACTACTATATGTGCACAGGACTGGTGATTGACTAGTTCCAATTTAATAGTGAACACAAATGGTGTATGTTTTTCATTCTTGTGATACTTTGCTTGGAAGAATGGTCTCCAATTCTATCCAAGTTGTTACAAAAAGTGTTAGTTCACCATTTGTTAAAAGACTTGGGCAGCGCCTGTGGCTCAGAGGAGTAGGGTGCTGGCCCCATATGCTGGAGGTGGCGGGTTCAAACCCAGCCCTGGCCAAAAACTGCAAAAAAAAAAAAGACTAAGCAGTATTCCTTTGTATCTATAGATCACATTTTATTAATCCACTCATGTATTGATAGGCACTTGGGTTGGTTAAATCTCTTTGCCATTGTGAATTATGCTGCAAAAAACATTTGAGTGCAAGTGTCTTTTTGGTAAAAGAACCTTTTTTTTCCCTTTAGATAAATACTGAAGTGGGATTGTTGGATCAAATGGTAAGTCTTTTTTTAGTTCTTTGAGGTATCTTCATACTACTTTCCACAGAGCTTTTACAAGTTTGCAGTCCCATCAGCAGTGTATAAGTCATATCATTTTAAAATACAATTCATCAAAGGGAGTCCACCTCTGATTGTTCAAACAAAATCTCAGTGTTGGCTCTCTCTTTGATCTTATTGTTCCCATCTGGGTCATGTACCAGTCTTTCTACTAGTTAGTAAGGCAAGGAACGGAAAGCGTTAATTAGTCTTGCATCAGTCATCTGAGTCACTCCTAGAGGCTTAGGTGAATTCAGTTTTATGCAAAACATATGAGGTAAGAATGGGGAAGTAAACTTATCCTAAAAGCTGTGGTTTCCCTAAGAATAAAATACTGTGACAAAGAATTCAAGGCCTTCTCTTGTGTCCCCTCCTTCATCTGAATAATCCTACTCTCTGACTTCCCCACATCTGAGATAAGTGTTTCCAGTGCTACCTTGTTTCACCTGGTCATTTCTCATAGTTTCTCTCTTTACCCTCAACCTGTGTTTGCAATTTAAGACCCTCAACCTGTATTTGCAATTCTCATTTGGTCTGAAGATGGTAGTCTACTTTATCCATCAGTCTGTCCAAATAGCCTTTCATTTCAATAGAAAAACACTTTACCAAATACTATTTAATGTAACAAATCAATGACAAAACATTGTAAATTTGATTGTGGGGAAAAAGAGTTGAGGTTTAAAGAATATTTTGGCGTGCTTGTGGGACAGAGACTGAAGGCAAAAGGATAAGTTAGACATTCTCAAAGTTGCTAAGTGATTTTGGACCTTTTCTAGGCTCATGTTCAATGGACAGAACTGTGTCTAAGAAAGAACATTATGATGATAATCAGGAAGAGATAAAGAAAGTATAAAGTAAGGGATTACATAAACAATAAGCCATATGTCTTATTCATTTGTGCTGCTGTAACAAAATTCTTGAGGTTGTAAAATTTATAAAGAACAGAAATGTAGGGCAGTACCTATGGCTCAAAGGAGTAGGGTGCCAGCCCCATAAACTGGAGGTGGGGGGTTCTAACCCAGCCCCAGCCAAAAACTGCAAAAAAAAGAATAAATAAAAAAGAACAGAAATGTATTTTTTCACTGTTCTGGAAGCTTTAAGTCCAAAATAGAAGATCTTGCATCTGGTGAGTGTCTCCTTTTTGTATGATCCATGCCAGAAGGGCAAAGAGGAAAGAGAGAGAGAGACAGACAGACAGACAAAGAGAGGTTAAACTTTCCCTTTTATAACAAACCCACAATCATGATAATGAACCCACTCCTTTGATAAATATTATAGGCCTTCATGGCCTAATCACCTCTTATTAGGCCCCATCTCCCAACATTCTTGCATGGGAGATTGTATGTGTCAATAGGATATTTCTTTTCCTATTATTAGAGAGGAAACAATGAGCCAGATATGGAAAACATTTTGGATCCCTGTTGTCTTGGTCCATTGACATTGCTATAAAAGAAATACCTGGGGCTGGGTAATTTATAAAGAGATTTATTTGGCCCATATGTCTGCAGGTTGACAGGAAATGTGGCACCAACATCAGCTTCTGATAAGGGCTGCAGGGAGCTTCTCTAATCATGGTGAAGGATGAAAGAGGAAAAACACAGGTTGTAGCATGGTGCTTGAGGGAGGAGAGAGAGGAGGAAGCGCAAGGCTCTTTTCACCAGGAAGCCGTTCAGAGAAGGATCCACCCCCATGGCCCAAACGTCTCCCACCAGGCCCCACCTCATATTTTGATGGTCAAATTTCAACATGAGATTTGGAGGGGAACAATATTCAAACCACCAGGAGTGCCAAAAAATGAATGCATATTTGAAGAGCTGCTGTCCGTGTATTACTTTTCATAGTTGAATTGAATTGTGGTAGCAACGTGTAGTAAGATGTTGGCTCAAGATGGCATGCATCAAATGAATGTGAAGGAGCTAAGAAAATTTCACCCCAAAATATAATTCCTTGTTATAAAGATTATTTTGAATTAAAGGCTATTCATGATCAGGAAACTCTGAATGAGGACTTTCCTCTACCTACCTAAAATCTGAAGGAGCTACTGGACTCCTTATCGCATGCTCATAGACCTGGCCCTGCCCTCAGGTAATTTGAAGCTCCCAACCTGTCTCTCAGGTTAACCTGCAAATCAATCTATTTTCACCCATCAACACACAATCCCCCTAGCAACCAAATGCTGCACCTATACTTTCCACACTCTTCCCCTCCCTTCTAAAAAGCACCTTTAAAAGCCACCGACCATCGCTGGGATTTTCGGAAATCATTCTTGTGGTTTCCCCCATGTGTGTGGCATTTGGAAATAAACCGTTCTCTTATTAATCTACCATAACTGTGAGTCGATCTCTTCAGCAAACCAACCTAAGGGCAAAGGGCAATTTTCCCCGTGATCCCCACAAATGCTAGTGTCAGCATGTGACAGGGAGGACAGTAGAAGCACGGTTGTCCCTGGAGGAGCACAAGACCATTCTGAAGTGGCAGTTGATGTTCTTCTGACTTAACACCCCTGGGCTTCTACCTAGGGGAACCTTAAGGATGTGGCATATTGTAGAAAACCAGCTATACCAGTGTGGTGGGACTTCAGGGAGAACTTGAAATGCCCTGCACGTGGATGTGGGTAGACACTTTGGCCAACGTGGCTCCAGCTGTGGTTTTCCACGTCAGCAGTATCTACCCGGTCATTGATAGTAGCCACTTAGAGCACCTCTTTTAATTGCAGAAGTCAAACATGACTTGCATTCATCTTTTTTTTTTAATCAGTATATGCTGAGTATTTTAATATGAATATTGATATGTAGTATTTAATATTGAGTACTTTAATAGTTTTTTCCTTTCTTACAATGTGTACTTTTTTTGGCACTCTCTGTATATTTTATGAAATTCGAGTTTGAGTAAAATGAACTTATTAAAAAAAAAAATCAAACTCTTCTCCCTACAAACATGTCTGAAAAAAGAAAGATAGATCCGGGGAAGCAAGGGCAGCTCTTTCCACTCCCACAGGGTCCACCCTCCACCTTCAGCAAAGGTTGACCCTAGAACCTCTAATCTCGGCGAAAGCGCTGCTGCAGAAATGTGGCAGTTGATGTTCTTCCAATGAATTGGAACTCAACAGTGAGTTCTGGAAAAAGAATTCTACCTGAAAGAGAGTCAATCTGGACAAACAAGACCCAAAGGTGACAAATTATAGAGGCGATTTTTCATATAACTTTTGCATTTTGTCATTTAGGCGTCAGTGTTCATTTTTATTTTATCTGAATGGCCTTTGCCATAATTCCTCACATAAATTTAACTTTTTTTTCCCAATATAGGTTTATATATATGATAAAGCCTAGTTATTTACCTGGAAAACAGCTCAGAAAATTCGAAAGATTTCTTTTGATTTTTGAGAAAACGGTGGAATGTATATGTTATTATTTCTGTCAAAGTTCGTAGTTTTTCTTTTAATATATTTCGGTAGGAAAAGAGCATTGACACACAAAATAGTTGTGTGTAAAATGTACCATTTTAGAAGAGAACAGTCAGAAAGTACTAAATGAAGGCATAGACAAAGTCTTTGAAGCAGATCACAGCCAATCTGTTCCAGGATCTGGATAGAACTTTCAGCCCCGTGAGGCCTAACCCCAAGAGAGGGCCAAATGAAAGTCAGAAATGTTGCAATATAATTACTGACATTGTGTAAAGTTTTCCCTGCCTTACATTCAGTTATTGTAGCACCTAGATAATTTTAAATAATTATCTTGGGTTTTTTAGCTAGTAATGAGTTATTTTGAGCTAGAGATTGTCTACCAACCTCTTTTTAAAAAACAATGCTTATTTTCTATCTCCCCCCCTCATACAAATTCTCTCCTTTATGGGGCCAGTCCACCTTTCTTTTTTACTAGAGCTCCAACTCCAGGCCACAAATCATAAACATTAATCCCCTTGCCTTTGATTAATTGTCTGCTTTGTTATTCAGGCATTCCATCAACATGAATCATTAAGAATTCCTTAACAATTTCCTCTTTGTGTTTAATCTGCTTATTAAATGTGTTTACAATTATTCTTTTAGTTTCATCATGTTACTGGTTTATTGCATTTGACTTTCCTGATTTATGGTTTCTTCCTAAAGGGCTTGTCCCTGCTCAAGCCCTGTTGAATTAAATGTTTTCAGATATAATCAACCTGTTTATACATTAAGTCTTTGTTGAATAAGTACAGTAAGGTTGGAGTGACTAGAAATATGTAGTGAAAAACACTATTCAGATATTTTCTGAATGCTTCATTATTACATTACACTTAGCAGAGACTTAATGATTATAAGATGTAATTTAAGTACTATACTAGATGTATGCTTAAAGCTGCTAAAACGTGTGTGTAAGTAGTGAAGTATAGCTAAAGAATTTCCAGGTAGAGCCTTAGAAGATTGGGGTGCTAGTATGATGTCTAATAGTTCTTAGCTCAATGATTTATAAATTAATTTGTAAAAAGTATTTTAGCACATATAAGTTACAATTATGATGATAATGATGATAACACAAAGTTATTAGGCACTTTTTTTGTTAACACAAGGACAAATATTCTCCCGCAATTATTTCATGTAGTTTTAAAAAGTGGAAATTTAGGGCAGCACCTGTAGCTCAGTGAGTAGGGCACCAGACCCATATACTGAGGGTGGCAGGTTCAAACACCACTGTGGCCAAACTGCAACAACAACAACAAGACAAATAGCTGGGCGTTGTGGCATGCACCTGTGGTTCCAGCTACTCAGGAGGCTGAGGCAAGGGAATTGCTTAAGCCCAAAAGCTGGGGTTGCTGTGAGCTGTGATGCCACAGCACTCTACCGAGGGCAACAAAGTGAATTCTGTCTCAAAAAAAAAAAAAAATGGAAATTTAGGCTTGGTGCCTATAGCATAGTTGTTATGGTGTCAGTCACATGTACTGTGGCTGGTGGGTTCGAGTCCGGCCTGGGCCAGCTAAATAACAATGACAACTACAACAAGAAAATAGCCAGGTATTGTGGCAGGTGCCTGTAGTCCTAGTACTATGGAGGCTGAGTCAAGAAAATCACTAAGCCTAAGAGTTTGAGGTTGCTGTGAGCTGTGATGCCACAGCACTCTACCCAGGGCAACATAGTGAGACTCTAACTCAAATAACAACAATAACAACAACAACAACAAAAAAAAACAGTGGAAATTTGTCATCATAATTTTTGTTGTTAATATTATTCCTTCATAGTACAGATGGTAAATTGAGGCTTAACTCTTTTTAAAAAAGAGTCTTATGTAATACATTCAGAAGTTAAAATTTTACCGTGAGTTTTTATATATTTCTAGGGACAGAGAGATTCAACTTTAGCGTCAATTCTAGTAATAGCACCAACAAAGTAGGAAGATTTTTCTCTCTTATAAATCCTAAAGAGAAAGAGATAGATTTTTATACCCCCTTCAAATATTCAGTATTCACAGAAAGTATTGTCTTAAAATTGTATATTTTCTTTTCTATGTAAACTTATTCCCAGAGAGAGACAAAGCCAGTTAATAATCACATAGAATTTCTTCAATGTGCCCCTAGTCAACACACAGTAGGTTCTTATTGCTGGCTGGACTCTATCATTGGCTTTGTGGCCATTTCTTTCGCTTTCACTCATTTTCACAAGTCCACACTAAAAAAGAACTGAGGACCCAGAAGCAGATAGTTAGATTTCAATTCATTGTATTTGGATTGGTCCTCCTCCTTCTTCTTCCCCCTCCTCTGAATATTTATTAGTAACCAACTTGAGAAGCAGATCAGGTTTCTATACCTGAGAAGACATTTGAATAAAACCAGAATCATCTTAAGACAAATATCTTATATTGGGTTGAATACTAGCTTTCAAAAAGATTTATCTAAGTCTGAATCCTCGACCTAAGAATGTTAACTGTTTTTGGAAAAAGGGTCCTTGTTGATGTAGTTGACGATCTTGAGGTGAAGATATCCTCCTAGGTCTTCTGGGTGTCCCTGAATCAAATGACAAGTATCTTTGTAGGTGACACAGAGGTGACAGACAGAAAAGGAGAAGGTGATCTGGAGACAAAGATGAAGGCAGAGAGTGGAGTGATGTAGTCCCAACCCAAGAAATGCCAGGAGAAACTGATAGAGGAAAAAAAAAGAAAGAAAGAAAAAGAAAACCTCTCCCATAGGGGTTAGAGAGAGAGTGTGGCCATACCTAAAACTTAATTTTGGACTTCTTTCCTCCAGAACTATTAAAGAATAATTTTTTTATTATTTTAATACTTAGTTTTTGGTAATTTATTATAAGCAGCCAAAGAAAACCAATATACACTTATGTAAACAGATACTGACCAACCAGATTAAGTAAATTACTTGGTAATTGAATAAAGACACAGTATTAAGAGGAAGTAAAGGCAGCCTAGCATGGCAATAATAAAATTCACAGAAGTCCTGAAAAATGTAGTATGTAAATGAGTTAATTCCTCTACTTTGAATCCTGACATGTAATTCCATAAATATAAGTGTGGGACATTATTTCTTGGAGGTTTCTAGACATGGCGTTGATAGATACTCTCATGGGAAGAAAAGAACCTTGAACTCGGAGTCAGGATGCTGGAATCCTAGCACTGACTTGACTACTTTCTAGCTCCGTGATTTTAGGCAAGTTAATTACCTGGGTCTCATTCTCTACAGTGACTCGGTAAAATTGCAAGTGTGTGTGGAGGTAATATTTCTATATAGGCTGCTGTTTGTGTGATAATGAATCATCATTTTAGAAGAGTATGGGTTTCTCTTAACCTTGAACAGTGGTGTCCAATTGAGCTCTCCTCACTTTTGTTTGTTTTTATTTTCTAATTTAATGGGAAATGTTAGATTTCTTACCTATTTGTCCACAGATAAAACTTATGCCATTTATGTAGCTATTATGTATGCATATAACAGTTACATCTCACCACTGACCTGGGAAGCTGAGGTGTGGGCAAGTGTCTCCTTGTTCCTTGAGAAAGGACCTTCATGTTATCACTGACCTATGTTGTCTGTCCCGTAATGCTGACCCTTCCGCTTTGACTTCTTATGTCTCTAAAACTTCAAGCCACAGACTCTATGTTGCTGGGTTCTATGCTGTTCTTGACAATGTCGTAGAAAGCTATTAGATGAAACCTTGATTTGGGGGAGCTTGCCATCATGATCAGGAGTGATTGTCCAAAGAAAGAATGAAAGTAAAGATTCTCTACCCTCTTCTGTCTGTATTTAGAAATGAGTAGAACACAGCTCTCCCTTATATATTTTTGGTGAGTGGACAGTACTGATTTGCACCACATCTGCTGTTTCTATGCAGGTGGCAAAAGTAACATTGGGGAAAAAGAAAAATTTTAAAACCCTTTTAGAAACACAGTATCTCTTTCAGCTCAGGGAGAAGATGCACTCTAGAAGCTGTTAGTTTAGCTTCCACAAGTGACAAACTCAAACCACCGATGTCTCTGGCAGACAGTGAGATTATTCACAAGTATTCTAGGTGATGTCCTAGGCACAATAGGCTGGCATGTCTCTGTCCATTTGCAGTTGTCACATACTCTTGTAACCTGTTTTGACTACTGCTATGAGAGCAGCAGTGGCATATTACTCTTGGGAAAAATCATTTGAAGACAACAGTCTGGTTTTTCCGCCACAGTGATAATGGAAGCTTGTGCTGAGACACACACAGCCTCTGCCCCAGCCCCAGTTCCGAGGCCACACTGAACACAGCACCCCTCCTCCACCCACTTGAGCATGGAAAATGAGGGAGGAGAAACTTCTCCTGTTTCATTAATACTGAGATTTGGGATTTGGTTTTTATTGAAACCCTAGACAAGGGTGACTGATAACGGCACAGATCAAATTATTCAAATTTCTTTTTCATCTATAAACTTATGAGGATGAGATAGACTAGATAATTCCCAAAGTTGTCTTCAACTCTTCCTATTCTATGTGAATCTACGCACAAGAAAGTAGGTCATTGCATATTTTCTAATACAAAATACGAAAAATCCAGTCACCAGTAGACAATATAGTAGAATTCACTCAAATACACAGACACACACACACACACCCCCTCTGCAAGCCGAGTTTCTGATTTCCTTGTCATCCTGGAATACCAGGAGGTTTCTACTTCTTGAAATTACTCTAGCTGAAAACTGAAAGTTTGATTTGATTTGTTATCAGCCAGCTCTGGGAAACATTTCTATGTCCTTCTGGCTCAGATGAATATTTCCTAAAGAAAATAGAAAAAGTAAAATATTACAAGTAGTGTACAACAAAATGAAGCCATCTGAAATTCAAATTCTGTTGTTTTAAACATAACTTTAAAAAATTCAGATGAACTAAGAAATAATTCAGAAACAAATATGAAAGATTTTTTTTAGATGAGCAGCAGCAAAATGAAAGAGAAAGCAATATAGATCTCTTGCTCGGAAGGCTACCTGACATTGTAGTTAAAAACTAACAAACAGAGCTCTAGTTAGCACACATACACACACACACACACTTTTTCAGAGCAAAAACAATGGGGAAACAGGGAAAAGTATTAACCTAGACTTGAGGGACAATGTAACTGCTTAATTACAGAAGCACGCCTCCTCCAATTATTATTATTTTTTTTAGACAGAGTCTCACTCTGTCATCCTGGGCAGGGTGCCTTGGCATCATAGTGATATCAAACTTTCAGGTTCTTGGTCTCGGTGATTTGAAGAATAAATCCGTGGACCACAGATCAGTGGCAAGACAGAATTTATTTACAGAAAAAAAATACAAAAGCACTAAAGTTTCTGTAGAGAGAGAAAACCCAAGTCGGGAGAGAAAGGCTCTCTCTATTTTCTCTCTCCATTTAGTGGTATATATAGGTGCATGGGTTCCTATATGAGGCTGAGAGGGCCAGACTAACTCCATTTTGCTGTTTACTGTACAAGCCTGCCCAAGCCCCATTCCTAGCTGTTTACTGCATTTCCTAGCCTCTAACCCGCAGGGCCGCATCCTGCAACTCCCCCTTTCCATTCCTGATAGCTCAGCCATAACTGTTGATTATGCCTTCTTGGGCAACAGAGCCATAAGTTAATTACCTTGAAATACAGGTATTTCCTTCCTGCCACCTAATCAATCAAGCTGCCTCAACCTTAGCCCCCGGTTAAGAAAATCCCCCACCCCTCACCTGTACCCCTAGTGAAATCATCAACCACCAGTCATGAATGTAGCTTTACTAGTGAAATCACTAACCACCAATGAAAAATGTATTCGTACCCTTCTTCCCTTTTTTGCTTTCTGTACCCCATAAAAACCCCTTTCTCCCTGGGTTCGAGGTTCTACCTTGGTTTGTGCACCAGGAGAGACCAAACCCGGGTTTGAATAAACCTCACCTCTTGCCTTTTACATCAGAGTTTGTCTTGGATTTGTCAGGTGGGGATATTTGAGAGAATTTTTGGGCATAACAAGGCCAGGAAATGAATGGACACAGTTTCTTCCACTGGGGCAAGGTGAATGAATGGACTAATGAATGGACACAGTCTATTCACAGAACTGAGGACTAGGAAACTTACATGAAATTGACCCAGTCATAGGAAATATGTGTTTGGTATTTAGTCGCAAGTGTAAAGGTAAGGAGACACCAAGGTGCCAGTGTTTCCCCAGCAGTTGTCTGGTCCCTTTGGCTACTGGAGCCTCGGGTGGGGGAGGGAGGTTCCTGCCCCTTGCCTATGCTCCAGCCCACTGGTTCCCCCACTGGCTGCCGCTGCAGTACCAATGTCCCCAAGGTGGAGGCGGCAGGTCCTCCAGCCCAGCTCTGCTGAGCTGGCTGGGGCGCCACCTGTCCTGTATCAATAGCTCACAGCAACCTCAAACTCGGGCTCAAGTGATCCTCTTGCCTCAGTCTCCTGAGTAGCTGGCACCTACCACAACGCCTGGCTAGTTTATCTATTTGTAGTAGAAAGAATCAGTCTTACTCCTGTTCAGGCTGGTCCCAAACTTGTGAGCTCAAGCTATCCAGGCCTTGGCCTCCCAGAGTGCTGGGATTACAGGTATGAGCTACCCACCCCCCAAGTTTGTTGATATTTCCTTAAGAGAATGCCAGCAGAAAGTCACTTTCCTTGTATTTATATAATAACTTTTCCTCTGCTTGAGTTGAATAGTTTCTTGCTTTGAGTTGTATAGTACCAGATAAACACCGTGAGTTCCTCACAGTTTTTAAATTTGGGTATAATTTAAGAAGTTTTGTGTCTTTCCTCTTGATCAGAGGTTGGCAAACACAGGGACGTGTTTTAGTCTGCTAGAGCTACCATAACTAGATAACACAAATTAGGTGGCTTGAACTACAGAAAGTTATTTTCTTGCAGTTGTGGAGGCAAAGAGTGTAAGATCAAGGTGCCTGCTGGCTCGCTTTGTCCTGAGACCCCACCTAGCTTGAGGGTGGCTACCTTCTCACTGCGTCCTCACATAGTCTGTCTTGGGTGGGTGAGCACTGCAGGTGCCTCTTCCTTATCTGTTCAGAAGATCAGCAATGGTGGATGCCGAATGCATCCTTATGACCTCCCTTAACCTTAATCCCCTCCTTAGAGGGCACAGCTTGCAGTCTAGTCAGGTTAGATGCTAAAGGTTCAACATATGAATTAAGAAGACACATAATTCAGTCTGCTTTATACCAGATTATAACAATTTTAGGCTTGGGGGGGGCCACAAAGTCTCTGGTATAATTACTCCATTCTTCTAATTGTATTACATTGTAGCTAATATATAAATTAATGTCATAGTTACTTGTATAAATAAATGTGCCTGGCTATATTCAGATGAGACATTCTTTATAAAGATTGAAGTTTGGATATGAATTTTATCTGTCATAAAATATTATTATTTTGATTTTATTTCAACCGTTTGAAAATGTGAAAACCAGTATTGGTTTGTGAATCATATGAAAAAAGTCAGTGACTAAATTTGGTTGGCAAGCCATAGATTGCCAGCCCCTGATCTCAGTCATTCTGCTAACTCATAGCATTGCTTGGTCTTGACCTTCCAGAACGTGTTTCATTGATGGAATGAAAAGAAACAAGGGCGCTTTTCTCTGATCTACAGTCATGGAAATGAAACTCTTACTCCATTCTTATAGAAGGGAAAAAAATAAAGAGGGCATGCTATGATTTCTCGAATATTCCACACCATCACGTCTGAATTAACAGTCTCAAATGCACAGTAGTTAGCAGCAAATATTATCTCTGATATTGTGAGATTTTAGCTCTTTATGAAGTGATTATTCCAAGTAACAAAAGCGGAGCAGTAAAGAATCAGTATTTTTCAAGTTAAGAAATTCCCAAAGGTGGCTGATCAGATCTACCCCTCTTTAAGTAATTTTTTCATATAGAAGACTTTCCAGGTCTCTTAATAAATGCCAACATCAAGTCTCAGGAGCAGATATTAGGTTTTCTATTTTTGTCCCGCGTGCCTTGCAACAAACATGCTCACACTTGGCAGCACTTCTGTATTCTACAGGGAACAAGGCGGGCAGGAAAGATAAATGATAGTTACATTATTCAGCCGCATACAAAGTGAGTTCTACACTTACTCAGAAAGTTACAAAAGGCAACATGTTTTCTAATTTTTTAATGTCATAAGATTCCCCAGAGGATGTATCATAATTAGGGAAGGAAAAACAATGCCTCATTTGCATTGAAATGGAAGGAATCTTTGGCATAAATACTTTTTAGAAATTACGCTTCTTTTTCCCCAAGAATTGCAGTAGCAACTTGTAGAAAAGTAAAGGAGAATTCTAATTGCATATGATTACATGAATTAGAGTATTGTTTTCAAAAATGCCCGTGGGATCAAGTGGTTAGCCAGTGCAGATTGCAGTCCAGATTATGTCCAATCTGCCTAATTTTAGGAAAGGGAGATGTTAACTACGAGGCCAAAGGATCCTTCCAAACAGTCTTTAATATGGATAATCCTAGATTAGTAAAATCTGAAACAAAAACTTTAGTCTGAACTTTACAATGGCCTATGTGACAGCTGCGTCATATCCCAGTGGTGACATGAATTGTAGGAGATTATCTGGATCCCACACGAGGGAGTGAATGATTTTAGAGACCACGCCGTGAATGGTAACAGAACGTGCTCACTTCACTCCCGCCATCACACCGAATTCATCTCAAAATAGACTCGCTCTGAGTAATTAAAATTAACCAACAATTTCAATATTTTTCATTATGAAATTAAGACATAGTCATTCTAGAAAATTTAGAAAGAAGAGAAAACTGAAACCAGAAGAAAAAAAAATGACCTTAATTTCATAATTCAATGGCAGCTGTTAACATTTTAACCTATTCCCCTTTAGTCATGTGCATATGCTTTTTTCTAATATATTTATTTGTATTCTCACCAGATGTTTTTGCCTTTATGTATTTGAACTGAGTCTAACACTCAACTCAGAGTCAGGCTGCTATGGTCTGAATGTTTGTGCCCCCCCTCCCGATTTATACATTGAAATGCTGACCCACACAGCCAGGATTACAGTTGGTCCTCCATGTCCACAGATTTCACATCTTTGGATCAAAACCTGTGGATGGGGGAAGGCTGACTGCACTTCCACCAAATTATATAAAGAACTTGGGCATCTGCAGATGTGGCGTCCATGGGGCAGGTGTGTCCTGAGACTAATTCCTCATGTATATGGAGAACTGACAATCTATTAGAAGATGGGAGCTGATTAGGTCAAGAGGATAGAATCTTCATAGATGAGATTATAATGCCCTTATAAGAAGGACCCAGAGAGCTGGTTAGCACCATGTGCTAACACCTAGAAGTCTCTAGCTGTTAACCAGAAAGGAGATTTTCATCAGACACACAGTACCTGCTGGTCCCTTGATCTTGAAATTCTCAGTTTCCAGAACTGTGATACATAAGTATGTTTATAAGCCATCCAGTTTGTGGTAGGTATCTTCTTATTAGTCTGAACAAACTAAGCCGCAGGCATCTTCATTATTGTACTATAAAAATCTCAAGGAAAGTACGTATATTTTGTCATAGGAAATGACATTGAAAATATAAAATTAATGGGTAATGAATCATATCATGTATTCAAGAGTGACATCTGAGGGAAAAAAAGAGAAATAAAAGTACATTGGATATAGTTTGTGATTGGACCTACTTACTATACTTGAGAACGGTTAATGAGTATATGTCTATGGAGAGGGACAGTGTTAGGAATTGAATGCTGGGTCTACAACTGCAATCTCTAATTCTGGTTATAATAAATTCTAAAAACACTATATTATGATTTTTTGAAAGACCGCACCTAGGTGAATAGAAGCATTCGTTTATTTATCCACTTTCCTAACAAATTCTTACTAGGTACCTATTACATTTAAGATATTATGACGCTATGGATTCAGATTGAGAAAGTAGGAACGTTTAGAGAACTCAATAGGTTCCAATCCTAAGCAACCATTCTTAACCATCGGAAAAAAATAGATAATCAAACCCAAATCAAATTTAAGTTAAACTCTTGAATTGTTACTTGGTGTCCGTCTGTACCAGGAAATAGATTATAATCTGACGGCTCTATAAATTTATCTCAATGAATGCTACCTTACTGCTTTCTGAAATCAAAGGTTCCTCTATCTTAAAGTGAAAAATTATCTGGTCCATTCACTGCCATATTTCAGATATCTTTCCTATGTGTGATTTCTTTATTTGTAAAAAATTGACAAGCTTACTTGTGATTTGTTACAATGCACCTCAGTGGAAAGAGAAGGTTTTATTCTGCAGCTCCCCTCGGAAAGTACAGCCTGAACAGGAAGGTTGAAGGTCTCCTTATAATACTGCAACTCAGGTCTTTACTTACCATTTCTAAAGCATTTGCTGCTGTTAATATGAGGTCTTCCCTGGATGAAACTGGATGTATTTTTTTATTCAAATACATATTTGGTGCTCTGTGCAATGAATTTGAAGTTCTGGAGATTCAGAGTTAGTTATATTTCCTGAACTAGGGAACAACAAATGGCCAACCATCCCACACTGTGAGACTTGTCAAAGGAGAGGAATGAACCCATTACTGTGGGAAATCAGAGGATTTTCTCTGGAGCTAGTATCTAGGGTAACCCTTAAATAATTAGTGGACTAACAGAAAGGTCGAGAATAGAATGGGTAGGGGTAAACTATATCGACAGGGTGTCTAACTCTCAGAAATGTAAGCTGGTACAGAATGTTACTCAGCAGTCGAGTATCTCAGTGATAGGAAGGCAGATTGCATGTAGAGAAAAGGCGCACTGCTGACCCCTGAAGATAAATGGATGGCTTGGTGGTCTGTGGCCAGATCATGCAGGCCCTGAACCTCAGTCCAAATAATCTGGGCTTCTTCAAGCCTCTAGTTGTTTCTAAGCAGGAAAGCTACTTTGCCGGATTTCTGTCAGATACGCCTCTCTTTTCTAGTCTTTTTTTGGCCTTGTATTCCCAGCATTGTCAACACGCCTTCTGGCTGCTGGTGGTAGCTGACAACTAGGACTTCATTCTGTCATCTGCTCTCCATCCCTATTTTCCCATTAAACCTTTTCTCAGCCATCGTGCTGAAAAACAAGTTCATGGTAAGGGTGGCAAATAGATTTTGACTTCCACATCAAATATTGCTCATTAGTAGTGGTTTAGTGGAGCGTGGTGTTGGAGGACAACCGTGTTTAGCAGGAAAGATTTCCATGATCTGTTACGAGTGAGCAGTAAGCTCATGAGAAAGGACAACACTGACCAAAGCATGAGCTGTCTATGCCTTATTTTCTATAATCTCCTGACGATAGCTACATTAAAAATGAACCAACAGCTGGGTGTGATGGCTCATGCCTATAATCCCAGCACACTGAAAGGCCCAGGCGGGTGGATCATCTGAGCTCATGAGTTTGAGAGCAGCTTGAGCTAGAGCAAGCCCCTGTCTCCAAAAATAGCCTGGAGTTGTGCAGGGCACCTGTCGTACCAATTACTCAGAGGCTGAGATAAAAAAAATCACTTGAGCCCTAGAGTCTGAGGTTGCTGTGAGTAATGACGCCACAGCACTCTACCAAGGGTGACAAAGTGAGACTCTGTCTCTAAATAAATAAATAAATAATAAAATAAACCAACAACCCCCCCCAAAAAAAACATTTTCTAAACTTCAGTTATTCATACAACATTTTCATAATTTTTGCTATCTTCAAATATCATGAATACCTTAATTTATCTAATAATCTTTTGGATTTTAAATAAAAGAATTAAGCAGAAAATAATGGAGCTATACTATGATGTGGATGTATTCTCTCTCTCTTTTTTTCCTTTCATTAAGTCATATACACATAGATCATGAATACATTTATGCATTTGTGTGGTACAATGTATTTTTTTATACAATTTGGAATGGTTATATCAAACTTATTAATATAGCTTTCACCTCATTTACTTAATTATTGTGTTAAGACACTTATGTTCTATACTTGGTGGATTTGACTTGTACCCTTACAATATGCTCTATAGGCGTGGTCTCACTGTTTACCCTCCCTCTATCAAACCTCCCCCATCCCCTCACATTCCCCTCTACTTCTCTCCTTCATCCCAGGCTATAGTTGTGATCTATCTTTCATAAGGAAGTATAATTATAAATTGGTTTCATAAAATTATTGAGTACATTGGATACTTTTTCTTCCATCCTTGAGATACTTTGCTAAGAAGAATATTTTCCAGCTCCATCCATGTAAACATAAAAGGGGTAAAGTCTCCATCTTTTTTAAGGCTGCATAGTATTTCATGGTATACATATACCACAATTTATTAATCCATTCATGGGGCGATGGGCACTTGGGCTTCTTCCATGACTTGGCAATTATGAAGTGAACTGCAATGAACGATCTGGTGCAAATATCTTTGTTGCAAAGTGATTTTTGGTCATTTGGATATATACCTAGTAGAGAAATTGCAGGATCAAACAGCCAGTCTACTTTTAGATCCCTGAGTGTTCTCCAAACTTCTTTCCAAAAGCAACGTATTAGCTTGCATTCCCACCAGCAGTGAGAAGTTTTCCCTTTTCTCCACATCCACGCCAGCATCTGTAGTTTTGGCATTTTTTAATGTGGGCTATTCTTACTGGAGTTAGGTGATATCTCAACGTGGTTTTGATTTGCATTTCTCTGATGAGCATTTTTCTTGTGTCTGTAGACCATGCTCCTATCTTCAGAAAAGCTTCTGTTCAAGTCTTCTTGCCCACAAATTTCAAATGTTGAAACCCAATCTGAACGTGATAGTTTTAGGAAGAAGATGATTTAGGAAGCTACTTAGGCTATTGGGATGATACCTCATGAATGAGATTAATGCCCTTATAAGAGATTTCTGAGAGAGGCCTCTTGCCCCTTCCACCACATGAGGATGCAGTGAGAAG
>CAUYQV010032481.1:0-10815 GCA_963574575.1 Galagoides demidoff
GTGGGTTCGACTCCCCAGCCCAGGCCCGCCAAACAACAATGATGGCTGGAACCAAAAAATGGCCGGGCGTTGTGGCGGGCGCCTGTGGTCCCAGCTACTTGGGAGGCGGAGGCAGGAGACTCGCTTGAGCCCAGGAGTTGGGGGTTGCTATGAGCTGTGATGCCATGGCACTCTACCCAGGGGGATAGCCTGAGGCTCCGTCTCAAAAAATAAAAAATAAATAAATAAATAAATAAATAAATAAAATTGAGGGTATGAAATTTCCATTTCTAACCTTAAGACTCCGAACTTCAAAAAAATTTGAACCCGGAGTATCCAACTGTTTTTTTCCTCTGCTGCACACTGGAAGAATAAGAGTTGTCTTGGGCCACACATTAAGTACACAAACACTAAAGAAAGCTGATTAGCAGGGAAAAAAGGTCCATGCATACTTTTCATGGTATTTGACACCACAGATAAGCAAAAAAAGTCCTCACAATGTCAGCACTGGCTTCTGGCTGCAGGTTGGACACTCCTGTAATTTAAACATTCAATTCACAAATTTTAATCAATAATAATAATTATAAATAATTCCTAGGGTGGCTCCTGTGGCTCGGCCAGTAAGGCACAGGCCCCATATGCCAAGGGTGGCGGGTTGAAACCCAGCCCCAACCAAACTGCAACAAAAAAACAGCCAGGTGTTGTGGCAGGTGCCTGTAGTCCCAGCTACTCAAGGAGGCTGAGGCAAGAGAATCACCTAAGCCCAGGAGTTGGAGGTTGTGAGCTGTGTGACACCACAGCACTCTACTGAGGGCAACAAAGTGAGACTCTGTCTCTACAAAAAAAAAAAAAAAATATATATATATATATATATACACACACACACATACACAAATAATTCCTACAACATGGAGAGAAATATGTTTTACCTTTACACCCTGGGTCTGAGGATTCTTGAGAGTGTGCCTGGTCTTGAGCATTTCCTATAGGGTTAGAACATGGGCTAGATGAGGCACGTTCAACTCCTGACAAGAGAAAAATAAATGAAAAGTTTAAATAAAAATTTTAAATAAAACTAAAGTTATATGATTTTAATTTTACCTAAAATGTATCCCTTTTGAATGATTTATGGCTTTGTTTCTATTTCCCCTTACCTAAATTAAGACACAAATCCATGCTACGTATTTACCTCCACATTTTAGATCCCCCTGCTCTTCCTTGGCATTTTTCCACTGAACCCAGTTCTTCCAGGCATTTACCCCATACATGTATTTCAGTGTCATCCCAGACACTGAGCACCCTTGAAAAGCTCCTTGAATTAGACTCCTGGGCTCCACAGCCACTATAGACTTCTTCCGTCCCTGTAAGAATTCCAAAAATTTATAAATATAAAATTTAGTTTTAGATCTTTAAGAAAGAGGATTCTTAAAGCTGGAAAGGACATACATTTATGGAATAGGCAATTTAATTCTACTTCCTAAAGATTCAAAGTTCTCAGAGCTAGAAAGGGCTTTAGAGAATAGATCCAATCCACATGAAGAGGAAAGAAAAACAAGTTTAAATACAGAAGATTATAGTAATCAGAGGTCAGTAAGGCCTGCACTTTCCTAGGCTCAGGACAGCTGCCCCCGCCTGCATGGCCAGTCTATTCACCAGCAGACGCCTAATCCCACCCCCACCTTGTCTGGGGTTATGGCATTTGCCAGCAGGGCACAGTGGTGCATAGTTGGGGTCTTGGGGTAGGGTGGGGCACAGTGTCAAGGCTGGCAGAAGTGAAGTGTCTGCACACAAGCATGGCTAATTGAGGGATTACAAATATCTGGGTATTTACAGTGTTCCAGATACTACATCCATCTAATGAAGTAGGGGTAACTTGTTATTACCACTCAGGTATTTTAATGGCACACATGAATAGATCATATTCTGGGCTATAACAAGCCTCAACAAATTCTTTAGCTACAGAGGAATTAAATAAGAAACCAATGATGAAAGTATATCCACAACATTCCTCCAAAAAAATAAACAACTCTATGGGTCAAAGAAGAAACCACAAATACAATCAGAAAATATTTTGAATGTTGAAAATGAAGACAAAAATATACTTACATTTCTGTGATGGAACTAAAGTAGTACTTACTCAGGAATATTTATAGTATTAAAATGCTACAATAGGAACATTTTTTTAAAAAAATCTAAAATCTAGTCTGGGCCAATAAATTTCATAATTTAAGATGAACAAATTTCCTGAAAGACTTAAACTAGGGCCAGGCACAGTGGCTCACACCTGTAATTCTCACACCTCCTTTGGGAGGCTGAGGTGGGCAGATTTGCTTGAGTTCAAGAGTTCTAGACCAGCCTTGGTCTAGAGCAAGAGCAAGACCCCATCTCTACTAAAAATTAAAAAATTAGCCGGTGGGCGGTGCCTGTGGCTCAGTGGGTAGGGCGCCAGCCCCATATACCAAAGGTGGTGGGTTCAAACCCGGCCCCTGCCAAACTGCAACAAAATAGCTGGTTATTGTGGTGGGCGCCTGTAAGTCCCTGCTACTCGGGAGGCTGAGGCAAGAGAATCGCCTAAACCCAGAAACTGGAGGTTGCTATGAGCTGTGTGACACCATGGCACTCTACCGAGGGCAATAGAGTAGTAAGACCCTGTCTCTACAAAAAAAAATAATAATAATAATAAATAAAAAATTAGCAGGGCATTGTGGCTGGTGCCTGCAGTCCCAGCTACTCGGGAGGTTGAGGCAAGTGGATCACTTGAGCTCAGAAGTTTGAGGGTGCTGTGAACTATGAGGCCATGGCACTCTACTGAGGGCAAAAGGGAGACTCTTGTCTTAAATAGATAAACAGATGCAAATAAAAACAAAAAATATATAAATATTTCAGAAAATAGAAAAGGAAAATACTAACTTATTTTATGATGTCATCAATGCCCTGATAACAAACTAGATAAAGTCATTACAATAAAAATAGAGATCAATAGCCCTCTTTTTTTTTTTTTTTTGAGACAGAGCCTCAAGCTGTCTCCCTGGGTAGAGTGCTGTCACATCACAGCTCATAGCAACCTCCAACTCCTGGGCTCAAGTGAGTCTCCTGCCTCCACCTCCCAAGTAGCGGGGACTACAGGCGCCTGCCACAACGCCCGGCTATTTTTTGGTTGTAGCCATCATTGTTGTTTGGCGGCCCGGACTGGATTTAAACCCGCCACCTTAGGTGTATGTGGCTAGCGCCTTAGCCACTTGAACCACAGGTGCCAAGCCTAGCCCTCTTAAACAGATACTTAAAATCTTAAAATATTAGCAAACTGAATCCAGCAATATAAAAAAATTAATGAATCATTAAAAAGTAAGGTTATCTCAGGAATGTAAAATTAAGTTAATCATTTGAAAATCATCAAAAGGTTTTAACAGACTTAAAAAAGGAAAGTTAGACAATCATCCCAATAATGCAAGAAATCCTCCTGACAAAGTTCAATACCTGATCATGATAAAAAAGACTTTCAACAAATTCGAAGAACTTCCTCAACCACTGACAGAGTCCATCTACAAGAAACCTGTAGTAGCATCCAATGCTGCAAGACTCTACCTTTTTTCCTTAAGAGTTGGAACAAAAAAGTCTGTTTTCACTATTAATAGTCAACATAGTACTGAAGATCCTTGCTAGTTTAATAAAGCAAAAAAAATTTAAAGAAAGAAATTGTATTTAGATTAGAATGGAAAAGGTAAAACTGTCTGCATTTATAGGTATGATTTTCTTAGTAGAAAATCCAAAATATTTCAGTTGAACAAAGTGATAACACATAAAGTATCACCTGTATTTTTATATACTAATGAGGAACACCAAAAAGTGAAATTAGAATACTATTTACAATAGCATAAAAATATTTTAAATACTTATGAAATAAATTTAATAGAATATAAGAAGACTGATAAAATGAACCACATGAAACACTACTGAGAAAAGTTGAAGATGACCTAAATAATGGGAGAATACAGCATGTTTATGTATTAGATGACTCAAAACTGCTAAGATGACAATTCTCAAATCTATGGACTCAAGACAGCCCCAATCAAAATTCCAGAAGTCCTTCTTCAGAAACTAACATGTTGATTCTAAAATTTATACAGACATACAAATGACAATTTAGAAAAAGGGGAACAAGGTTGGAGGATTTACCTTTCTAATTTCAAGGCTCTTGTACAGTCATAGTAATTAAGACACTTGATACTAGTGTGAAAGTAGACATAAATCAATGGAACACAATGAAAAGTTTCTGAGATACACCCACGGTATATGGTTGATTATCACCAAAGCTGCAAATGTTATTCAGTGGAGAAAGGATAGTCTTGTCCAAGAATGATGCTAGAATAACTGGGTATCCATATGCAAAAAAGTAAATCTTAACCCCTGTTTCAATTCATACATGAAAATTACCTGAAAATAGATCATGAAGATAAAGCTAGAAGTATAAAACTTACAGAAGAAAATGTAAGACACTAGCTTAGGTACTATGAGTTAGACAAAGTTTTTAGACAATATGTTAAAAGGCAAGATCCATAACTGTAACAGAAGTTAATAAACTTTCTCAAAATTAAAATCTATTCATCATTAAAATAAAAACAGGATGTAACAAAATATTCTTTATTTTTTAAATTAACTCTATTGAGTTATACATTTAACAATTTACAAGTTCTAAGTGTATGATGTAATACTTTGATAAACATATTTGCTCTTATCAAATAGAAATTGTATCCATAATAAAGAATACTACGCTGCATGCAGTGGCTCACACTTGTAATGTCAGCACTCTGAGAAGCCAAGGCAAGTGGATTGCTTAAGCTCATGAGTTCAAGATCAGCCTAAGAAGAGCAAAACCCTGCCACTACTAAAAAAAATAGAAAAACTAGCCAGGTATGGGTGTATGTAGTCCCAGCTACTTGGGAGGCTTAGGCAAGTGGATCGCTTGAACCCAAGAGTTTGAGGTTGCTGTGATTATGACGCCATGGCACTCTACCCAGGGCAACAGAGAGAAAATGGGTCTCAAAAAAAAGAAAGAAAACTCACAATTCGGTAAGATGGAAACCAACCCAATAAAAAAATTAAAAAATACAACAGATTTGAATAAACACTTAACCAAAGAAAATACACAAATGACAAATATGCATAAAAAAGATGTTCAACATCATTAGTCATTGGGAAACACAATAAAAGCCTCAGTGAGACACCACTACACATTCACTAGAATGGTTAAAATTAAAAATCAACAATACTAAGTGTCAGCAAAGTCATGGAAGTTATGGAACAGACAAATCTCATACACTGCTGGTAAGAATGTAAGACGATATACCTACTATAGAAAGAAAACTGGACATCAGTCTGACAGTTTTTAATGAAGTTAAAAATACACATACTATAAAACCTATCAATTCCATTCCTAGAACTCTTTTTTTTTTTTTTGCAGTTTTTGGCTGGGGCTGGGTTTGAACCCGCCACCTCTGACATATGGGGCCAGTGCCCTACTCCTTTGAGCCACTGGCCCCGCCCATTCCTAGAATTCTTTCCTCAAGAGAAATGAAAACATGTGTAATACAAAGATTTATACTAGAATGTTCATAATATTTTCAATAAATTTTATTCAAAAAAGCGCCAAACTGGAAATCTAAATTTCCATCATGTGGTAAACATAAACAACTAAAGAAACTATGGTGCATCCATACAATGAGATGCTACTCAGAAATAAAAATAAACCAACTTCTGAAACATGAATCAACACAGATAAATCTCAAAAACATCCTAAGTGAAAAAACGTAGACACAGAAGACTATATATTACATGATTCCATTTATACAAATTATAGAAAAGGCAAAACAGTACCATTTTGCATTGATCTGCACAATAGCTTAGTAGTTACTACTGGTTGTAGGGACTACTAAAGGTCATGAGAACATTTTAGCACAATGAAATTGTTCATATTTATGGCAGTAGTTACATATACTGCGCATATTTGCTAAAGTCTATCAAATTATATACTTAGAACTTATAAATAAATTTGTAAATGTAATTACAACTCAATATAACTAACAAAAAGGTATTATTCTTTCAACCTTGACAAGGAAAAATCCTGTCAACATGGAAAACAGCCCCAAATTTTTATACCCTACTATATAAAATAGTGAGCCTCAGTACTGTAACATGTAAAAAGTTAAATTTAGAAACTTTTAGAAAGAGAAAATAAAAAAGATCACAAAAAACTTTCTATAATTTAAAAAAAATCTCAATTACTGACAAAAAAAAAAGAAAGACAGAAAAACACCCTGCTGAAAGAAAGGTTAAAAAAAGACAAGGTTCTTGAGTTCAAGAAATAAAACTAAAAGCACAAAAACACAAGATTGCAAAATAACATTCAGCTTCCTGACTCTGGTTGTTAAAGAGTTATGTAAATAGCAGGGACTAATAAATGATCAGAGAACAATGGAAAGAAAATTCTAGGAAAATCAAGCTGCTGCTTACTCTTCGTCTGGGCTGGGGGAAACCATCTCTGTGTCGTCGTCTTGTTCGGGAACGCACCTGGATTCCCTGTCCTTTATTAAGAGGGTCAAAGGATTCTAAAATAATCAACAGAAAACACAATGTGAGGTAAATAACTCACAAGTTTACATGAAGACTTAGAGGGGGGAGAGAAACATCAGGTAATCACCACTATATCCATTATTTTATTTGTAATAAATCAAGAATTTCACTTACATACTTTAGCAAAACCAAGGATACAACACTTAAATGAAAATGAACAATCAAGAAAAACCAAGAACTTTTGGGTTGACTGGTTACTGTGGGAAAGGTTAAAAAAATTTTAAACCGAATTAACCAGTTATAAGAATATAGGACTAATTGACTCGGCACCTATAGCTCAAGTGGCTAAGGTGCCAGCCACATATACCAGAGCTAGTGGGTTTGAATCCAGCCCGGGCCTGCCAAACAACAATGACAACTACAACCAAAAAAAAAAAAAAAAAAAAGATGGGCATTATGGCGGGTGCCTGTAGTCCCAGCCCAGCTACTTGGGAGGTTGAGGCAAGAGAATCACTTAAGCCCAGGAGTTGGAGGTTGCTGTGAGCTGTGATGCCACAGCACTCTAACCAAAGTGACAGCCTATGGCTCTGTCTGAAAAAAAAAGAAAGAATATAGGACTAATTAACATCTACATTGGCAGAGACCATGTGTGTCCTAGATTATTATTTCTAACATACAACTGCTTAAACAACATCAATTCAGAGTTGTACCAATCTTGAAAAACAAAGGACTCTTGGCAGACAGGTACTTTGCACAAACCTGATGGAAAATCTGCTTCCAAATCCTGTTCAGTTTCCCCTTTTGAGAACTGCTTCAATTCTGAATCAGCCTCTTGCACAGTATTTGACTTTAAGGCATAATGATTCAGCTCTTCCTCCCAGCTGTGTGGAGTTGATACTGCCTCTGATTCAAGATCACCACTATATGTACTTCCTTGGTCTGAAACATACAGGTAACAAACAAGCTCTCAAAATATGATAGTTTCTTGACAGGCTCAGACCTTCCTAAACTTCTGAATACCAAAAACTTAGAGTTCTGGGATAATTACATAGGTACACTCAAGAATGAAATAACTTACTCCTAAATCCTCACAGAATTGAACTCATATTCTTGATAACCACTTTAAGGCATTTTCTCAATCCTTAAAATATTAAAGATAGTTCTGATTATTCTCACAAATCAGCATACATCACAGATATTTGGCATCCCTTATAAATAGCTAAAATTATCAATATTAAATCTAAGGGCACCAATACCTTATAGGTTTCTTTTACTGTGAGAGGGTAGTTATTTCTTTTTTTTTCTGCAGTTTTGGCAGCCGGGCTTGAACCCGCCACCCCTGGTATATGGGGTTGGCACCCTACTCCTTGAGCCACAAGTGCTGCCTGATAGTAGTTATTTCTAAGAAACAAAATAATAGGGGTGGTGCCTATTGCTCAAAGGGGTAGGGCGCCAGCCCCATATGACAGAGGTGGCAGGTTCAAACCCAGCCCCAGCCATAAAAAAAGAAACAAAATAATATTTACAACCACAAACCTTTTTCAAATATCTTGGTGTCTAGAAAGAGTTCTTGCTCAGAAGTTTGAGATCCTAAAGAGAAAGAAAAGCACATAATAAAACAATTTATTAGCAACAAACTTTATCTCAAATGAAATGACTGTACTATATACATCAATCATACTATAGAGTTCTAAGTAAGCAGATTTTATATATAGAAAGAACAATTCATTAATAAAATTGGGCATTAGTGGTAATTTTTTTTTTTTTGAGACAGAATCTCAAGCTATCACCCTGGGTAGAGTGCCATGGCATCATAGCTCTTAGCAACCTTAAACTCTTTGGACTCAAGTGATTCTCTTGCCGCAGGTTTTCCATTTTTAGTAGAGAAGGGGTCTTGCTTTTGCTCAGGCTGGTCTCAAACTTCTGAGCTCAAACAATCCACCCACCTCAACCTCTCAAAGTGATAGGATTACAGGCATGAGCCACCAGCCAGTTTTTTTTTTTTTGAGGTGCCATGGCATCATAGCTCTTAGCAACCTTACACTCTTTGGACTCAAGTGATCCTCTTGCCTCAGTTTTTCTATTTTTAGTAAGGACAGGATCATGCTCTTGCTCAGTCACGTCTTTAACTCATGAGCTCAAGCAATGAACCTACCTGGGTCTCCCAGAGTGGAGGGATTGCAGGCATGAGCCACCATGCCTGAACTCATTAGTGGTAAATTCACTTAGATCACCATAGTAGCTACACTTCTAAGGTAGCAGTATGAAAGAAATCATGGCAACAGGGATGTTTACTTTGTTTTTAACATTCTTGTGCTTTTTTGTTTTTTTTTTTTAAGAGATGAAGTCTCAGCTCGGCGCCTGTGGCTCAACCGCCTAAGGTGCCAGCCATATACACCTAAGGTGGTGGGTTTGAATCCCCAGCCCGGGCCTGCCAAACAACAATGATGGCTACAACCAAAAAGTGACCGGGCATTGTGGCGGGCGCCTGTGGTCCCAGCTACTTGGGAGGCAGAGGCAGGAGACTCACTGGAGCCCAGGAGTTGAAGGTTGCTATGAGCTGTGATGCCATGGCACTCTACCCAGGGGGATAGCTTGAGGCTCCGTCTCAAAAAAAAAAAAAGATGAAGTCTCACTATGTTGCCCAACTGGCTTCAACTCCTGGGCTCAAGCAATCCTTCTGCCTTACCCTCCTAAGTAGCAGGCACTCTTATGCTATTTGAAAAAAAAAAAAATTATTTTACTCTAATACAAACATGTATTTATTTATTCAAAGATTGACCAATCTGCTTCAAATTGCTTTTCCCTCCAAAATATAACAATCTTTACCACTGTACTGAAAAGCCAGTAGACTCACTACATAAGTTACATGAGCACTTGGCACATGGAACTAAACAGAACACAGTTCTATCGATTATAAAACAGTTTAAACATAAGAACCTCAAGGATTCAAAATATTTTTAAAAACCGCAAAAATATTTATTTATTCAGAAAAACTGCTTCTTTTCCCTAAAATCAAAGCCAGACAGATACTCAGTTGTAATTCTTTTCTTTCTCTTCTCTGTTTCTAATCCATTTGACTTTATCTATATCATAATTATCATGATTGTCTTGATGCCCAGTTTTGAAAGTCTTTGTCTTACTCAATTGTAGGCAAAGTCACAACATTTGTACAAAAGAAGCCCTTGATAATTGTTAAATATTGATATGAATGGAGAAGCCAACTTAAAAC
The DNA here is from genome assembly GCA_963574575.1 of Galagoides demidoff. Classification (NCBI taxonomy): domain Eukaryota; kingdom Metazoa; phylum Chordata; class Mammalia; order Primates; family Galagidae; genus Galagoides; species Galagoides demidoff. The sequence continues at coordinate 9,782 of CAUYQV010032481.1, forward strand.
AAGGATTATCATCAGAAATTGTTTGAAGTGCCACACTAAATTTAGCATCAGAAGTTAGAAAATCGTCAGGTACGGTGGCTCACACCTATAATCCCAGCACTCTGGAAGGCAGATGCAGGTAGATCACCTGAGCTCACAAGTTCAAAACCAGCCTGCGCAAGAGCAAGACCCCATCTCTAAAAATAGCCGGGCATTGTGGTGGGCATCTGTAGTCTAAGCTACTCAGGACGTTGGGGCAAGAGGATCAATTGAGCCCAAGAGCTTGAGGTTGCTATGAGCTATACTGCTACAGCACTCAACCCGAGAGTGACTGAGTGAGATTCTGTCTCAAAAAAAAAAAGAAAATAGAAGTTAGAAAAATGAAGTATAGGTCCAAAATCCTAAGACATTAAACTTTATACATAAAAAATGAGTCAGAATTATGAGATTATACCTCCTACTTCTGGGCTCAAGCGAGCCTCCTGCCTCAGCCTCACAAGTAGCTGGGACCACAGGCGCCCTGCCACAATGCCCAGCTATTTTTTTGGTTGCAGCCGTCATTGTTGTTTGGTGGGCCCAGGCTGGATTCAAACCCACCACCTTAGGTGTATATGGCTGGCGCCTTAGCCACTAGAGCCACAGGCACCGAGCCAGAAAACATATGATTTTAGAAATTACTAGCAAAACAGGAGCTCATTGTTTTTTCAAATGCTACAGAATTCAGAAAATCATCTAGTATTTATTATGAGAACTGAAAAACCCAGTGCCTACCTTTCTAAAATATATCACTGAATAAAACAAAAAAACTGTCAAGAAAAGAGTAATTTGGCTTGGTGCCTGTGGCTCAATCGGCTAAGGCACCAGTCATGTACACCTAAGGTGGGGGGTTCGAATCCCCAGCCCGGCCCGCCAAACAACAATGATGGCTGCAACCAAAAAATGGCCAGGCATTGTGGCGGGCGCCTGTGGTCCCAGCTACTTGGGAGGCGGAGGCAGGAGACTCGCTTGAGCCCAGGAGTTGGAGGTTGCTATGAACTGTGATGCCATGGCACTCT
>CAUYQV010032482.1:0-52895 GCA_963574575.1 Galagoides demidoff
ACCCCATGATCTTATTAATGTACACAGCTATGACTTAATAAAAAAAAAATGCAAACACAAAGCCTTGTCGTTTCCAAGAGTTCACCTGCCTTTTTATTTGACCTGTGGATTTAGTTTTCTTGACACTATGTCCTTTGCCCTTGAGAACTGGTTAAAGTCGTAACAAATAAATGTCAGGGAAATAATAAAACATTACAATTTCTGAGAGGGAGGGTGGAGAAGAGAAACTAGCCCTGATGACTAAGGTCTATCATTATTTCACAGAGACTCTCATGCACTTACTCAAACTATGCTCTTCCTTTAATATTGAATATTAAAATCGTAATACTCAACATAAACCAATAATGTTTGTTATCTTGAATCTTGTATCACTTGTGATTGTAGAAGTGACAGACTAGCCCTGAGCAAGAGCAAGACCTCTCTCTACTAAAAACAGAAAAACCATCTTGAGCATGGTGGCTCATGCCTGTAGTCCCAGCTACTTGGGAGGCTGAAATAGGAGGATTGCTCAAACCCAAGAGTTTGAGGTTGCTGTGAGCTATGATGATGCCACGGCACTCTACCCATGGTGACAGAGTAAAACTCTGTCTTAAAAAGAAAAAAAAAAAAACCTCTGGGGTGGTGCCTGTGGCTCAAGGAGTAGGGCACCAGCCCCATATACCTGGGAGTGGTAGGTTCACGCCCAGCCCCGCACAAAAAACTGGAAAAAAAAAAAAAAACCTAAAAAGTATCTACCTCCCATCATAGGATGGGAGACCAAAGAGCCCAAGCTGGTAAAAGGTGATCTGGGGGGCACACCTGTTAAGTAAGGAACCAGCACTTATGTCCATGAAAATTTCTGTATATTAAAAAATGCTAACAATTGGGTCCAGCCTATTAAATGAAATAATAAATATAGCCCACTAGGTAATTAAAGGTGTCCCTGAATTCCGTAGGACTAACATCTGTGAAGAGTTTCTTTTACTCTTTATTAAACTCAAACAATAGTGCTTTTGAGAATGAAGTGCTTTCCTGTTAGGGATTATCTTGGTCTTCTCCTGGAGTCAAGCTGCTATGAAAAATACTTTGCACTGGATGGCTTATAAACAGCAGGAATTTATTTCTCACAGTTCCTTAGGCTGGGAAATTCAAGATCAAGTTGCTGGCAGATTTGACGTCTGGCAGATCTGGTGAGGGTCTGTTTCTCAGAGAGGGCAGCTTCTACGTCCTAGCATGTTGCAAAGTGTGAACAAGCCCCGACCATCCTTTTTTATAAAGGAGGGTTCTGCCCTCATAACCTAATGGCCTCCTAAATGCTCCTTCAGCTAATACTGTTACACGGGGGATTAGGGTTCAACCTAAGAACTTTGAGGGAACACATACTCAAGGATCTGCCCACAAAAGCTGGGGCCACATCTGCGGGCCACATCTGCAGGCCACACACCTGCCTGAGGACAGGTGAGGTAGTATTTTATTTCTTTTGTGTTCCCTGATGGCACCTGCTGGGATGAGATTCCTATTTTGATTGTGTATTTTTCCTTCATGGCGCTTACCACAACTACAGTTCATTTAAGGCATTTTTGTTTCATGCAAGTCCCTCCTGGGAGCTAGGAGTTGAAACTGTACTGGTGCATTTAAGGCTCTGTTCTAGGCACTCTCTCTCCCTGCCAACCCTCCACCTCTCTGTCTTTCTGTCTCTCTCTATTAGATAGATAGATAGATAGATAATGTGTGTATGTGCATAAGCCTAGTTATATATATATCTATATAGATAGATAGATATAAAGATAAATATACACATATAAAAATAGGTATACATATAAATATAGTGCCAAAAAATATACACATTTCAAGAAAGGAAAAAAACTGTAATAAAATTATAATATTCAAGTCACATTTGACTTCCACAATTACAAGTGATATAAGATTCAAGATAATCAACATTATTGGTATATATTGAGTATTACAATTTTAATAGTTTTTTCCCTCTCCTGAAATGTATATACCTTTTTTGGCACTCTCTGTATTCATAGACACATGAAGACAGACACTAGATTCAGCCATAGGTAAGAGTTGATGGAGCCAGGTGGGCCTGGTGGCTCATGTCTGCAATCCCAGCATTCTGGGAGGCTGAGGCAGGTGGGATGCTTGAGCTCAGGAGTTCAAGACCAGCCTGAGCAAGAGCAAGACCCTGTCTCTACTAAAAATAGAAAAATTAGCTGGGTATCCTGGCAGGCACCTATTGTCCCAGCTGCTTAGGGGGCTGAGGAAAGAAGATCACTTGAGTACAAGAGTTTGAAGTTGCTGTGAGATACAACACCATGGCACTCTACCCTGGGCAACAAAGTGAGACTGTCTCAAAGAATAAACAAAAAAGGTAAAAGGTGATGGAAAATGGCATGATATGTATATATATTAGGTAAAAGACATAGACAAAGGTATAGGGACAGGTATAGATAAGGACGCAGATGAACACAGACAAACGTAGAGACGCATCAGCAGATCGATACAGATACAGATCACACAGATAGTTCCTGGGCAAATGGATACAGACCCCTACAGTCATGTATTGATCTCAGTTATTCCCTATTACTGATATTCAATCATAACACCATTGTTTTCTGAAAGACTCATCACTTTCCAAACCTTGCTCAAAACAGTATATTTCATGTGGACCTCAGTAACCCTGGCAGCTTGGCCAGTTGGGTAGGCATTAGAATCCACATTTTAAAGGTGAGAAGAGGAGGTTTTATTTTGCCCACATCCCCCCAGCTGGTACAGGGAGGAGCCGTCCCATAAACATGCAATTGTTAATTTTAAGCTGTGGGTTCAATTCTCCTTTTCCAACATCAATGGATCCATTTATGTGTGCCGCCAGCTCTGAATGGATCCTGACTTCACCGAGACCCCACATGCCCTTTCCAATACCCTTTACAGCAATGCATGCTTCAAACAACGGGGGGCCCAGAACTGTCTCTCTACAGAAGTGTTTTCAGGCTTATTCACAAGGATAGGAACAGGACGGAGCTCTTCAAAATTCCATCACGGCAGAGGAGTCAAGTATCAATAGAGTGTGCTTTAAAAGAAAAAAAAAAAACCCAAATCTCAATTTCCAAAAATACTACCACAAAGAGAGAAAAGAGAAGCTGGTTTCTAAATGACCAAATAACCTCAAAAGTAGTAGCTATTCCCCTGCTATAGCAAAGTATTAAAAAATGGTCCCATTTTTAACAGTAAATGACTCTGCAGCACTAGTGACTTCTTCCGCTTTGTTTTCTGGCAGAGTGGGACACTGCAGACCGGCTTCTGGGCACGGATGGAGCAGCCACTACAGTTTGGTTACAGGAAGGGGCCCCTGCGGTGGAAAGCCACAGAGCCCCACCGACAGGAGGCTGCATTAGGACTAATGGGTGCCGCCTCTGTGAAAAGAGTCTTGGGACACCTCGAAGGAATGCTGCTGCACGGACTGGGCCTTCTCTTGCACCAGAAAGCGTGGGACTGGGCTGTTCTCTTACAAAACACACGGTCCTCAGCCTTATGATGTTTGCGAAAGTCAAAACACACGTCAGCGTTGAGCCCACATGGTCCGCGGGGACACACGGAACACACTGGCTGACAACAAGAGTAGACAGGTTCTGAGTCCCTCGTACCTCTGAGTTTTCACCTTCCTGCACTTAGTACTAAGTCAGACAATTCAGTTTGCAAACTCATCCCAGAAAAAGTACAACTTTCTCCTCCCTCGTATCACTATGGTCACCGTCTAAGTCCTCCCTGGGGAAGCTGGGAACTGACGCCTATGCCCAGTCCACCCTTCAGGGCAATTTTACAACTCTTTTTTCTGGAATGGCCATCAGTGATGTCGTCATACAAAGTCGGACAATTAAGGTCATGAACATGTCCTAGAAAAAGTGCTTTGAAGGGTGAACTAGGTGCTGGCATTGGCGCCTAACTTCCCAAAGGGGAGTACTTGGGAGGTGACTGTACTGACAGTCAGCAGGGGGGCGTGGGGCACCTTTTCTAGGGTGAGTTCATGAACTCGATTCTCTAAGCTCATGTGTGCACATCCAAGGGCTAAATACCCTCAGACATAGGGAATGCATTGTCCTCATGCACTTTCAATGTTAGTCCCTAGAAAGCAGGTTCAACCACTGCGTTTTGTAATTAAAGCAGCTTGCTGGCCTCCATAATATTTTATAAGAGTTTTACTGGTCATTATTAAATAAATGCATCTCTAGCCCTACTCTGTGCAGTGATGGTAAACGTAGCTGCGTGTAAAGTGGCTTGTTCCCAAATCAATGACTCTAGCTGTCCTGGGGAGATATTCTGACACTTAGAGAGGGTCTCCCTTTCACTTTGTGTTTCCTTCTCTTTATGACTGCAGAAGACCAGCACTCCCATCCTCCCGTGTCAGAAGGGGCCGCGTGACCAGTCCTGACCAGGCAGCATCACTTTCAACCTAAGGATGGATCAGCTGGGACATGCATTCTCCACAGTTCTTCCCTGTCATGATGACAAAGGGAATGGTGTATTTCAGACGATGCACTCACGAAAATGGCGGAGTCTTCACAACCTGAATCCCTGTGGCAGTATTTGGCGCAGAACCCCTGACAAGCCATTCCTTGGGTGTGTGAAGCTCCAGAGCTTTGGGAGTGGATTTGTTACTATGGCATAACCTAACCTATCACGACTAATTGAGCCTCCGAATCAAATTCCCCAGAGGATTCACAGCCCGTCCTCAAAACACCCTCTAAATATGATGAAAACCCAGCCATCTGCTCTTGTGTGATAGGAAAACAGACACATCAGAAGATTCTTAATAGTATTTATAGAAATGGTAGACACGTCTCTGTTATAGGGTAAACCACAAAGTTTACAGTAAGTTTTCTATTAAAACATGAGAATATCATACTCATAGGAGGTCACTAGTATGCGAACATTAATATTTAGCAGCTAATTTATGCCGCACCTTACTGCTCTGTCTAGATTTAGCCTGAGGTTGTAAAGTCAGACTTAGGATACCGCAGAATGCACCTGGGATTCCCACCACCAGGGCCGAGTTCCCTTCGACCCAGGAGAGCCAAGATTCACCCTTCCATGGCAGGGATCGCCCAAGGTTAAGCTATTCCAGGAGCCCCAGTCTGAGAGTCACCTTGCTCTAAATTCTTCAAGTCCCTGCCAGATTCTGGATCTGGTCTTCTCTGTAGCAATGTGAAGCTCCAGAGGGCAGCTACGAACTCAAGCTCGGAAAACAATCAGGGAATAGGGTGATTCTCTGTTGCCTGCTATCCTCCTTCTCTGTTTCATGCTTAAAGGTCCCGCATCCCTGAAAACCCCCCAGGCCCAAGAAAACCGGAACTATTGTTCTTCACCAATCAAATGCAAGGAAAAGGATCAACAAATAACCCATGAAAAACCCATGCTGATGCGAGTTGTTACAAACAGGAGACAACATGCACGTACCACTTACCAACTCTCTTTTTGGAGCCATGTCACTTAAGGAGAAGCCAGCATCTGTCACTGAACTGTCTTTGACCACGTGGGTTACTGTCACAAAATACTACAGCCATCCTTCTGTATCTGTAGGAACTGGTTCCTGGACCCCCTTCGCCACAGATGCCAAAATCCACACGTATTCAAGTCCTTTTATAAAATTGTGTAATATTTCCATACAACCTACACACATCCTCCTATATACTTGAACTCATGGCTAGGTGACTTACAATACCTAAAGCAATGCAAATGCTATGTAAATAGTTGTCATACTATATTGTTTAGGGAATAATGACAAGAAGAAAAGTCTGATGTCTAAAACAGACACAATATTTTTAAAAACATTTTCAATCCACAATTAGTTGACACCATGCATATAGAGGGCTGACTGGATAGACTATGTAGGCTGAATTTACTTCTCGCAGTTTCCGGAGGCTGGAAGTTTGACATCCTGGTGCCAGCACGGCTGAGCACCCATAAGAGGCCTCTTGCTGGTTTACAGACGGTGCCCTCACCATGTCTCTCTTCTTCCTCTTGTAAGGCCATGAATCCTACTGGATTACAAACTCATTTAACTCTTTTGTAAAATTTCAGGTTAACGTGAGGGTACACACAACCAAATCACAATATGTGAATTTGTCATAAGGTGTGCCATACACCCCTACATTGTGCCCATTCAGTGGGAGCACCCTTAAATCCCTCTTCTCTGTCCCCATTCTTCATGCTCCCCTGCCCCCCTCCCCACAACTTGAAATGAGTTTTTCTACTACGTGGGTGTGAATTAGTTCATCTACTGGCTTCATATTAGTATTGAGTATAGTGGATTGTTGCTTTTCCATTCTTGTGATATTTTAATGAGAAAGTGTTTAAACTCCATCCAGGTTAACACAAAAGATGTAAAGTCACCATTTTTATTGCTGAATAGTATTCCATGGTGTGCACATACCATATTTGTTAATCCCTTCCTGGGTTGGTAGGCATTTAGGTTGTTTCCACATCTTGGTGATTATAAATTGAGCTGCACTAAACAATCTAGTGTAGGGTGGTGCCTATGGCTCAAAGGAGTAGGGCACCAGCCCTACATGCCGGAGGTGGTGGGTTCAAACCGAGCCCCAGCGAAAAATCAAACAAACAAACAAAAAAACAATCTAGTGCAAATGCCCTTATGATAAAATATTTGTTTTTTCTTCTCGGTACATGCCTAGTGGTGGGGTTGCAGGGTCAAATAGGAGATCTAATTTGAGTTCTTTAAGGATTCTCCATACTTCTTTCCAAAGAGGTCGCATTAGTTTGCAGTCCCACCAATAGTGTAGAAGTGTCCCCCTCTCTCCACATCTGCAGCTTTGGGACTCTGTGATGTGGGCTAATCTTACTCGGGTTAGGTGATATCTCAGGGTGGTTTTGATTTGCATTTCTCTGATGCTTAGGGACAGTGAGCCTCTTATCAAATGTTGGTTACCGGTTCATCTGTCTTCCTCAGAGAAGGTTCTGTTCATGTCTCTTGCCCAGTGACAGATGGGATTGTTGGCTCTTTTTTTGTTAATTAATTTGAATTCTGCATAGATTCTGTTATCAACCCTTTGTCAGATTCATAATATGCAAACATCTTTTCCCTTTCTGAAGGTTGTCTATTTGCTTTGATTGTTGTGTTCTTAGTTGTGCAGAAACTTTTCACTTGAATTAAGTCCTATTTGTTCATTTTTGTTGTTGCAATTGAAGCAGAGGAAATAAAACTGTTGCTCTTTGCTGAGGATATTATCTTATACTTAGGGAACTCCAGAGACTCAACCACAAGACTCCTAGAAGTGGTCAAGAACTACAGTAATGTCTCATGGTATTAAATCAATGTCCACAAATCAGTAGCCTTTTATGTGGCAATAACAGCCAAGCTGAGAAACTCATTAGAGACACAATTCCCTTTGCAGAATTATCTCTTAAAAGCCTCAACTCCAAAGAGAGTTCCATTTGGGGTTAGGGCTTCAGCATGTTGAAGAGACACAATTTGGGAGAGACACACATGAGTCAGTAGCTACAGAGCTCTAGGCCTCCCATCCCTACTGTGTCCTCTCTAGACACACTCAAGAGTTCAATAATTAGAAATCTATTATTGGCCCATCGGGAGATTGGCAAAAGCAAGACACAACTGATTGCACTGAATTCCTAACACTTGGGTGCCAGGTTTGGCTTTGTGAGCTGGAGTAAACAGACATAGGGCTTCTCAAACTTTAAACATCTACCAACAACCTGAGTGTCTTGTTAAAAGAAGACTTGGAATAAGAGCCTCCAAGTTTGTATTTCTAACCCTCTCCCAGGTAAGACGTTTGCAACTACAGTAACCTTCTCAGTCCTCTTTGTGATCCCAGCACTAAAGCTTTTAATGTGACAGACTGTCCCATCACATATACCTCTAACCTATAAATTAAATAAATACAACAACAAACAAATAAGCAGACAAGATTATGAAAGCAAGGGCTGAACTTTGAAAAATGTGATATATTAATTCACCAAAAGATGTGTCTACTGATGAGTGTTTATATTTCACTTACTGCTTCAATCATAATTATAGCTCGCTTAGACTTAACTTCTTCCCACATGTCCTTACAGGTTCCAGAATTGATATGTAAGCAGAAGTGGCTATAACCTGCGTGGGAGCCAGAAACCTAAGACAGAAGCAATAATATTAGATATTAAAAAGGTGCATCTAGCGTCCAGCAATTTTAATGTAATATATTCTTCAAACTGTGTTTTCTAAATGCATGGGTGCTAGTCAACATTAACGTATTTGTGTGTTTGTGTAAATATTGTGCAGACAGTGGGTGGGTGCAGCAGAGGACAGTTACCCAGTGGGAATATATAGGTCAAGGGCAAGACTGAACGTTCCCGAGCAGAAAGCAGTACTTTGCTTTCGTTTGGTACAATTTGGAGAAAAAGACTATATTTATTATTTCAACCACCCTTCCGTAGGTATGGATTGAATTCCAATGAAAATGCATTAAAAAATAAAAAAAAAATTGAAAGGAAAAGGAGAGCACAGCTGCTTGTTCGTTTTCGTTTTGTCTGGGTAAAAAGAAAAATGAACCTATATATCCATGTTCATTTTATTTTCTCCTCTAACTTACTATAACAAAGGATGAGATCATAGTTGTCTTTGGGAAGGTTGCTAAGCTGGCTCTGCCAGCAGGTGGGAATGAATGTTTGTAGAATGAATAAATGAATGAATCCATGCATTGCATTTTTTTTTTCAGGAGAAGATTCAGAAGCAAATGCTATTTTCTCAGTCCTTTCTCCGGCCGCCTTAACTTTCGACCTCTCTCCCTTGCCCCACCATTAGACAAGGGCGGAAAGGACGGGGCCAGTGGCACATTTCCACAAGTCAGCTAGTCTGCTGCAGCTGTAACGATCAGTTAATGATCAGTTAGGTGCTGATATCATTACAAAACTTTTGAGATACACAAAAATCAAGAAACATAAAATCCGTGCAGCCAGAAACAAGTGAAGCCCTCCCAGCAACACTGATCAGCTCAGCAAGTTGAAACTTCACACAGGTGAATCAGAAAGGGACTGTGTTTTTTGGAAGTGAAAGAATGCACCATAACCCGGTCTGTTGCAAAACTTTGGTAGTAACCTGGGTATGATCTTAACCTCTCTGAGTGGTTTTTTTTGTTTTTTTTGCCTCATCAGTAAGACTGAAACAATAGCTCCTCCCTCACAAAGTCACTGACTAATTTATCAGATATGTGTCCAAGGGGTCCCATCAACAGAATAGCTGCTCAAGGAATAACCATTTCCTGTTTTTAAAAAGCTGTATCTTCTATTGCTTAATGTTCTCCATAAACATTAAACATTTCCTTAAACCTTGATGATCAGTTTATCCCTCCTCTATTTCTAAGGACAAGGGGGCCACTCTGAACACAGCAACGGTAGCTTACACATATTTGTATGCGGAATGAGAAATAGGTGATAGGTAAATGAAAGTTATGAAATGATCAAAAGAAGTCAGACTTCAAAAATAAATCATAAACATGTGGCTAAAAGTTTCCACCCACTAATTACCAAAAAGCTTGTAAATCCAAATAAAAGGTCATTTCATGCTCTTCAAATTAGCATAGACTTTAAAATGATCACAGACAGACCATACAATGTTAGTGAGGTTTCTATATGGTTTCACAGGTTTAGATTGTGTCCATAAATTGGTAGTAAAGTAAAGGAAGAAATTCTCTTTTCATCCTTATTATTTATCTGTTCCTTTAAATCAGTGTTGGCTTATGTATTTGCATTTTATTCAATGTTAGGTTTTAATCTCCTGCTATTACTTTCATTTCAATACATAAATTGTTCTAGATTTGGCTATTGGAAGTCACTAAAGTTCAACTGCCCTCCAATTTTAGCCTATTTACGGTTGCTTTAAAGTACAAAAAAAATGGGAGGTGATTTTAAAATATTTTATCTAGAATTTATAATTGTTATCTATGAGAGGAATAGTCCAAAACAAGGTACTCTATTAATCACTATGATAGAGCTGTTAGTACTATTTTGAACAGCTTTATTGAGATAGCATTGGCACATTGACATTTAAGGTATATAATTTGATTGTATTATATATACTATTCTCATGCATATGCTAATGGACATATACAGAGGTCTGATAATTAAGTCTGTGAACTTGCCACTGTGTACGTAAGTTGACAGCACCGTACGAACAGCTTGGGGAGGTTTCCTAACCTAGACATAGCAGTGCTGGCAGCTCCATTCATATTAGTGTGTGGCAGGGTCTTGCTGAGTGACTGAATGATGTTCTTTATTGTCCTTCCGTGTGTTTTGTGCCATTGTGAGAATGTTGAGACTTGAATTAGAGCCACAAACAAGCAGTGGGAGCGGAGGGGAGGGGGGAGGTTCTACAGAGGGAGGGTAAAAGGCGGGATCACACCTTTGGAACATATGACAAGGGTACAAGTCAAATCTGTGAAATGTAGAACATAGATGTTTTGGCACAATAATCAAGTAATTGAGGTGAAAGCTATGTTTATTGGTTTAATGTAACCACGTTAGAGTGTATAAAAAAAATCAGCACATTGTACCTCACATATGCACGAATGTATCTAAGATCTATGTGTATTTGTCTTAATAAAATAAAAAAAAATTCTTGTTAAACTTGGTAAGAGTGGAAAAAAGGTACAGGTTAGTCCAAGTGTATGAGAATAATGCCGTGAAGAAAATGGCACTTTCTGAATGCCAGAATTACACGCTTTTCTGAGAGGAGAGAAAATGTCGCTGATGGAGAGACATCAGGGCAGCCAGTAACAAGTAGAACTGATGAAAACAATGTAAAAATTCATGAAATTATGTGTCATCAGTTGACTGTGAGAAGTATAGCAGACCAAATAAACACTGACAGAGAAAAAGTTAGGAAAATCTTAACTGAAAATCTTGGCATGAGAAAAGTGTGGCTCTTGCATCACAACAATGCACCAGCCCACACAGCACTGTCTGTGAGGAAGTTTTTAGCCAGCAAACAAGTAACTGTATTAGAACACCCTTCTTACTTACCTGATCTGGCACCAGTGACTTTTTCCTTTACCTGAAGATAAAGGAAATACTCAAAGAAAGACATTTTGATGACATTTAGGATATCGAAGGTATAAAATGATGACATCTCTGATGGCCATTCCAGAAAAACAGTCCCAAACTTGCTTTGAAAGAACCTAGTGATATTCAGCAACAAGGTATGTGGCATCTTTTCTAGGATGAGTTTGAAAACTTAATTGTCAGAACTCAAAACAAGTAATTATCACCATAATCAAGCTGATGAATATAGGCATCACTCACAAAAACTTCAGGGCACTTCAAAAAGCAGTTAGATATTATACATAAAAAATATTTCAACACTTACTTCCCTCAACACAGTAAGCCAAAGTCTATGAATCTCTAGTAAAGTAATAAATTTATGTATGGTTATATGTTTTCCACACAAAAGTATCTGTTACTGAGTTCATTATAAAAGTAAAAAAACTGAACAATCTAAATAAGAAAGTAAGTCAAAGGCCATGCTCATGATCACACTATAGCCCAAAGTAGAAATTTATGAAGCCATTAAATACATATTTAAAAATTACTTTGAATAACATGACCATAATATATACACATATATATTTTTTTGAGACAGAGTCTCACTTTGTCACTCTCCACAAGTGCTGTGGTGTCATAGCTCACAGCAATCTCAAACCTCAAACTTTTGGGCTCAAGGGATCCTCTTGCCTCAGCCTCCCTAGAAGCTGGGACTGTAGGAACCCCCCCACGAGATGGGGTCTGGCTCTTGCTCAGGCTGGTCTCAAACCCGTGAGCTCAGGTAATCCACCTGCCTCGGCCTCCTAGAATGCTAGCATTACAGGCATGAGCCACCACACCTGGCTATGCTATATTATTAAAGTGCATGAATAAAAGACTAAGAAGAAATATAACATATTAATAGTTTTGCAGAGTTTTCATTTGACTTGGGTGAGTCGAATGAATTTTGAAATTCTAATTTGTCGGCATTTTCTACCATATCTATGATAAAAATGTATTAGTTTAAAAGTCAGAAAATTTTCTTTCCTTTGGAAAAAATCTTTTCTTCATTCAAATTCTTCTATAAGCCTTAGAAAATACTTCATTTCCATATGCCACCTAGATACCAATATATCCTTAAGAGATTTCCATTATAGTGCAATGACCAGAGTCTTCTGAATCATAATCTCAAAATCAGAATATTACCTTTGAACTAACCAAATGGCCATTGACTAGACATTTAATTTTCCTGATTTATATTTTCTTTATCTGCACATCCAGGGTAGCAATAGTATTTATTTGAGAAAAGACCAAATATAACAAGGCAATTGCTTGCTTGCTTGATTGATTTTGAGACAGTTTCATTTTGTTGTCCTCAGTAGAGTGCCCTGGTGCCATAGCTTACAGCATCCTCAGACTCTTGGACTTGAGCATTCTTCTTGCCTCAGCCTCCCTAGTAGAACCAGGACTACAGGCTTATACCACCAGGCCCAGCTAGTTTTTCTATTTCTAGTAGAGATAGGGGTCTCGCTCCTGCTCAGGCTGGTCTTGAACTCCTGAGCTCAAGCAATCCACCCGCTTCAGCCTCCCAGAGAAAGCGTGAGCCATTGCACTTGGTCTGCAAAAGTGATTTTCAATAGTAAAATATTGATATGTGCTAGTTATCTTGCCAGAATAAACAGTTGTGGGATTTTTAAACCGGTAGTTTCTCATTCCTTTATTATCATTATTTCAGATTAATATGATGGTACAAATGTTTTGGTTACATTATTTTCAATTCTGAAGTTCAAGTTGTAGTGGAGCCCATCACCCAGGGGTGTGCCGAACCCTCACATTGTGCACAGTAGGTGAGATCATGCCAATCACCTCTCCCTTCTCCTTCTTATCCCCTCCCCCAAAGACTATACTTGTATTTTTTCTTCCGTGTTGGTGAGTTGTTTATATATTGGTTTCATATTAGTATTGAGTACATTGGATTTTTTCTTTCCTTTCTTGAGATACTTTACTGAGAAGAATGTGTTCCAACTCCATCCAGGTAAACTTAAAAGATGTAAATTCTCCATCTTTATTATGGCTGAATAGTACACCCTAGTTTGCATATGCCACAGTTGGTTAATCCATTCATGGGATGATGGGCACTTGGGCTCCCATTACTAGGTATCTACCTAGGAGAACAAAAATCATTTGACCACAAAGCATTTGTACGAGAATGTTTATTGCAACTCAGTTCACAATTGCCAAGACACAGAAGCAACCCTGGTTTCTCATTCTTAACCTGGTCCTTTCACCAAGGACATATGGGCCATTAGGTCTCTTTGGGGATTGTGGCTGAGCCACTTTTGTTTACAAGCATGTGGCTAATGATGTACTCATAGAGGGTTGGCAGGGGAATTTTTATTTTTTAGATATCTGGTTGTTTATCCAGGGAAGTTACTTTGAAATGTGTCTGAACGGCACATATTCGCCTTTTATTCTTGCTCTTTTCCTCTGCATAATTTCTCATCCTTTCAGAATCACCGAAAAAAAAAAAAGTAATTTTCCCACTGCTATTTTTGGGGTGAATTTAAGGTTCTTTGCAAGAAGAAATAATCTTTCTTCCCCAACTCCCACCAGCAGCCAAGTGCCTGTAATTCAGTTCAGTAAGTTCTCTTTTATTCACATGCATCGATTATTCCTTTAAAAACAAAATAATTTCCACTCAAAGCCTTTCATCTGTTGATCTCAGCACTTCAGAAACTAATTAATCTCCACAATATGCCTGGATCAGCATTATCCCTTTTGTTTTCAGATGAGCAAACAAACACTATGAAATTAAGCAGATTGTTCAAGGTTAAACAACAAGAAGACATCTGAGCCCAATTTGAACTCAGAATCCCCCAAATTCACGGTCAAGGTGTGGAGCCTGGGTGCCCGGTTCAGAGCGGTTGAGATGCACTGTCACGATGTCTCTGTCACATGACGCCGTGCGTGTTGCTAAGACGGAGTAACAATTTAGTACAGTCTTCTAAATAGTTCCCAACATGAAAACGCTTTCCAAGATTCTTGTTGGAAACAGAACAGCCTACCTCTCCCACTTTTTTCTTCTCTCCTCATACAGGGAGATCACAATTCCCAGTGTGTCTAGCATAGTTCCAGTCATGCTGGTTTCCAACTACAGTTATTAAAATGATCCCCCTTTCCCTCCAACTTAAATGATGGATCAACTGGTCACCCCCAAAGTCTCAGGACCTCTAATGTCACACGATGACATAAGTAAAATGTGACCGTTTCCTTCCCCAAACCCCAAAGGTGATATTGCTGTGTATTCAAAGACTTAGTCACCAGGGACTATGAAAGATAGGGAAATAGTGGGAGAAGATGGTAGGAGATGAAATGAGCAGAGAGGGGGAGCAGAAGTGGCGAGTTCTGAGAGAGGGGGATACCCCAAGACTGAAAGGGAACTGACCAATGGAGTTGGGTGAGGGGCTTTCCGTGGGACTTTGAGAATTTCAACACATGATTTCTTGTCCTCAGTATGGCATGGAATTAGCAAAGTGGTCCCTTTGCAAATGGATTGGGCCTGATATCCCAAAGTCTGGCAGTCCGTCCCCATATCCCGAGCATTCCTAAAGCCCTACTGATGAATGTCCACATCCCATACAGGAGGACAACAGTGTCTACCCCAGTCTCCATACTCATAGTGGTGATAGGCTCTGAAAATCTTGGCAACAGCAGGCTCAGAGTCATTTAGTTTGATTTAGAAAAATGAAAAAAAAAAAGAGTGACATTTCTGCATCTACATTTGGAAGGATAAAATTCATCTCAACCCCATTAGTCAAAAAGCACACTGCATTTGGCTGCAAAACCTACTCAGAGTGAAAGCCTCCCAAACACACATCCCAAAGAAAAGCCTGAGTGAGAAAGAGTGCTCAATTCACTCCAGCGTCCCCGCTCAGCTGTGTCCTGGTCCACTGCTCAGCACCCCTTAAAAACACAAGACAGGAGTCACACACCTGATTTAGTGAGCATCTTAAAACAAGCAATTACCAAAGTCCGCACATCACTGTTTCTCCAAGGCAGAAGAAAATGGGTCATGTGGTTTATCCCTCATCTGGTGTTTCATCCGATAAAAAATATGCCCCGTGACGTGTAACTTCAATTGTGCATATATTTACTAAAGTGTAAACAACTAATTTATTATCCAATTTTCTTGTCAAATTGAGGGATGCTTTTTAATCTGTGCAAAGGAAGGATGGAATTTAGCATACGATCTGGTTCTCAAGGTCCCAATCTGGAGTGCTTCCAAGTATTTATGGGACACCCACTCCGCTGAGTCACAGTCCACGTCCCATTAGAGGAGTCTGTTAGTCCTCAGTGCTGGGAGTAGAGAGAAGGTGATGTTACCAGACTCCATCAGGATCAGACATAGTATTTCGACCTTACAGATGGCACAAATTTTGTGGGGACATTTAGCTTCACTTTACACAAATAGAAACAGAAATTATTATTCCAGCAGTACAAATACTGGTAAATCTAGAATTTGTTACCTCCTAGTTTCTTCATTAAATCATATTAGTATTAGTAAATTATAGGATTTATTTAAGGTACTTTATGGTCCAGAAAAGAAATGATTACCTAGAAATAATGTGCAAATATTCTTCTTCCTAAATATCATTCTTTGAAATTCACTAAAAACAAAATAAGACTCAGTGTCATCTTTTAAGTTGAAATACTTGCAAACATCTTAAACACTTAAGAGTTAACCAGTAAAAGCTTACTTGGGCTTACAAATTTAAAAAAAAAAAAAAGTATTTTCAAAGACAATAACCCAGACAGTTCACCTTTGCTCTCTGTCCATGACATAGGACAGTCGATCTGGGCATAATTTTCCTTGACAGCAGTGTGAATTATTGAAGACAGATTATCTCCTATGGGCTTCCTCTTATTACAGACCAAGAACTTGAGCTCCTTCTCCACTTAGAAAAATCCGACTTACTCTTTAAAGCTTTTACAGCCTCTGAGCAATCTTCCCTGACTTTCTCTGAAAGAATTATTCACCCTCTCCTCAGAGCTGCCAAAACATTTTGTCCCTGCATTTATTAGAGTGCATTATAATGAGTGCAATATATGTGTGTGTTTTCCCTCCCTTCAGTGTGAGCTTTTCGAGGACAGGAGGGTATTTTATTTGTTATTTAAAAAAAAATCTAGGCATTGTACTTCATCTCCTCCTTCCCTCCCCGCCCACCCATCTGGTCCGTTGTAAGTAAGTTCTGCTGAAACGTATCAGCCCACCAGACTTTGTTTTCATGCCTATCACCTTCTAGCCAGGCGTTAGGACTTCTCTCTGGGAAAATTAACTGTACATCCTGCTACGTTTGCTGTCCTGCAATCCACCTGTTCATAGCAGATAGGGTGATCTTTTAAAAGTATAAATCAGACCCGGTGTGGTGGCTCACGCCTGTAATCTTAGTACTCTGGGAGGCCGAGGCAGGTAAATTACTTGAGCTCTGGAGTTCAAGACCAGCTTGAGCAAGATCGAGACCCCATCTCTACTAAAAATAGAAAAATTAACCAGGTGTTATTGAGGGTGCCAATGGTCCCAGCTACTTGGGAAGGCTGAGACAAGAGGATCTCTTGAGTCCAGGAGTTCAAGGTTGCTGTGAGCTGTGATATCAGGGTACTCTACCCAGGGTGAAAGAGTAAGACTCTGTTTCAAAAATAAATTAATTAATTAATTAACTAATTAATTAATTAACAGTGTAAATCAAATCATGATACTCCCCTGCTTATAACTCCCAGGGCCTTTCCAGAGAGCCTAGAAATTCCAAACTTCTTGCAAGGCCAATTTCAATGGTCCTCAACTGAAGATAGAGTTTGTTACATTTTGGAGGGGATATTTGGCAATGTCTTGAACCAGTGGTTCTCAAACATCCTAATGCCGCAGCCCTTTAATAGAGTTACTGTGGGTTGCGACCCACAGGTTGAGAACTGCTGATCTAGACACATTAGTGTTGTCACAAAACTGAGGGATGCTGTGTGCCAGCATCTAGCGGGTGGGCACCGGGGACGCTGCTGAGCACCCTACAATGGGACAGCCTCCCAGTACAGGGCGTCACCCACCTTCATCGTCAACAGTGGCAAGGCTGAGAGACCTACCCCGAGAGGACCACGTCCTAGTCCCCTCCCAACTTCGTCTCACACAGCTGCTATCCCTCTCACCCGAGAAAACCCAACCACACTGGCATGTTCTTGGTTCCTGAGGTTTTTCCAGGCCTGTTTCTACCCCAGGACCTTTGCACAAATTGCTCCATCTGGTCTGAACTTCCCTGGCATTTATATGTGCTCTCTCCCTACTATGCAGATTTCAACTTAAGGGTCATCTCTTTTAAAAAGCCACCCTTTGTTTACCCCCTAAGCTTAAGGACCCACCTAGCCACTCACTCTTAAGCAAACAAATTCTAATTCATAGCTTATTTAAATTATAATATATATTTTTTGAGTCTCACGCTGTCACCCTGGGAACAATGCCCTGGCATCATAGCTCACAGTAACCTCAAACTTCTGGGTTCAAGCAATCCTCTTGCCTCAGCCCCCTAAGTAGCTGAGACCACAGACGCTTACCACAATGCCGGGCTAATTTTTCTGTTTTTAGTTGAGACGGAATCTTGCTGTTGCTCAGGCTGGCCTTGAACTCCTAAGCTCAAGCAATCCACCTGCCTAGGCCTCCCAGAGTGCTGGGATTACAGGTGTGAGCCACTGCACTGGGCTTAAATCATAATTTCAACTCTAACCACCTGATATGTTCCTTGCACACTTACTAGTTTTTGCTCCTCTCTAAACTATTAGTTCCAAAAGGGCACAGACCTTCTCTATTTTGTTGTCTATTTTATTCCCAGAAACTAACACACCACCTGGCATATTTAAGTCATTCAATACATTTCTAGACAATATTAATGTACACATTAACAAATAATTGGCTCAAAGTAAAATGCTAGGTACCCTCAGTCGCCCTCAGTTCAGGACTTATTACCACAACTCCACTCAAGTTCAGGATTGCAGGGAGGGGGCTGATTTTGACTTTCCCCCTATGAGCTGGAAAATAATTAGAATGGCACCTCTAAGGAAGAAATGGGAAGATTTGGGTTTATGGATATGGAAGTATATCCGATGATGTGCATAAATAGAAACACTAACGTACGCTCGCACAAAGCGCCTCTGATAACTGCAAACCTTCTAATTAATGGATTAGCATCCACTTAGGGAACAGCAGTGCAGACACTGCTCTCCACTGGGCTTCTCTCAGGCATCCCTCACTTCACAGCTATAAGAAGAAGGAGCGCCAACTGAAAGCAATTTAGCCCCGACACACTGTCCCTGGCCCTCCTAATGGCTTACAAGTCATCTGCCTCTGGACATTTCACCAGCCTACTTGCATTTCTGCTGGAAGTGTCGAGACAGCGACTCAGACGGCAGTGCAAATAAGTAGCCCTAAGAGGTACAATCCCACACTCCCAAAGCCTGGAACGGCAGCATCAATTTTTACTGCAAGCCTTCTAGTCTGCAGCCTGATTTCTCCTGGGTGCAGCCTCCTGTCCTTGCGTCCCCGAGCCTCTGGCCTATGTTAACTTGCTTGGCAGCTGTAACCTGCGCTGAATTTTTGCACAGGATGGACAGTCGTCATTGATAAGCACCGAGGGAAACGTACCTCCTGTTTACTTCTGCCATACAATTTCAGATGCTCATCAATACACACCACCCTCATACCACAACATAGATAGAGGAATCCAAGATCAAAACATCGCAGGTTCTTAGAAGAATAATTGGACTAAGTGGGCCTTCATTTTGGAATTATGAAAATCAAACTACAGAGGGGATGGGAGTGAGGAATCTATTTCAAAAGCTAGGCACCTGCTTTCATGATGGTGCACTTAATGATCCTTTTTTTTTTTTTTTTGAGCACTATCAAGGAAAAAAATAATATGCAGTTTAATGATTGTAAAGTCTTTTAAATAATAAATAAACGATATCAGTGATGACCTGGCAGTGGGCAGGTTAGCATGATGACACGTGTGTACTGGGCACCCTCTCTGCAGAGTCCTGCATACACCTGCCATGTGCTTTTTCATTGTCCTTTCTTTCCCCCTGCCAGCACCCACAGGAGCAGAAAAATGGGTGCTAGGAGTGAAGATAACAATCCCCCTTCTCAGCCTCAGCAGGGTGCACATTCTAAGAGTCCTCCCAAGACCTGACAGTAGTAACAAGGACCTTTGCAACGGTCTGAACCTCTCTGGGGGTAAATGACAATAAATGCAAAGCTAGGTTAGCTTAAAAGTAAAGGAAAAAAGAGAGTTTACTTGTCAGGGTTCCCTGTGGGCCCCACACTGGGTTGGGGGTCAGCAGGGGAGATGATGCTGGGGGGAAACGACAAGACTCTACACCAATTTAAGTATGAAGTCTGGGGAGCCTGGAGAGGCATCCGTTGGCTCCCATGCCAGGCAGCAGATTGAGACAGTGCAGCTGCTCTCTGACCTCTCAGAAACCTTTCACTGATCTCCATTGCAAAGCGAATATGCAGAATGAGCAGGTGCCAAAACTCCAAAATCAGGTGAAAAGAACCTCAAGCCCCATGAAGAATGGGTTAAGAGGAAATGGCTGGGTAATCGGTAACATAGGATAGTGGGTTATTTACAACCAATAGTATATTTAGAAAGGGGGAGGGGAGAACAAGTTTCATCTCCGCAGGGCAGACAGAACAGCTTCCCTAATCTAACTGGGCTCAGTCCCAGGTTTCTGCTGATTGTACACACAGGGGTGTTCCGAGCAACTTTACCCTGTCTGAGGAGCCTCTGGGCTCCTTTCATCTTTGGCAGTCTTGATGAGCCCCCGGGGATGGCTTGTCTGTGTGCTTTGCCCTGGACTGAGGTGAGGCGCCCTGCAGGGAGACCAGCCGGCCCACCTCCCCCATTTATGAGTTCAGCTAGCTGACCTGCTTGAGGCTCCATAGAGGGATTCAGGTTTGGCTGGATCCAAGGGCTTTTCCAATGATGTTACTAGCCAACATCTCCCAACCTTTCCTTCCTCCCCTATTAGCTAGAATTCTACTCTCTGCTTTTATGAGTTCAACTGTTTTGGATTCCACATACAAATGAGATTATGTGGCATTTGTTTCTGTAACTGGCTTAATGTCTTCCAGGTTCATCCATGGAGTGCAAATGA
Organism: Galagoides demidoff; assembly: GCA_963574575.1. Classification (NCBI taxonomy): domain Eukaryota; kingdom Metazoa; phylum Chordata; class Mammalia; order Primates; family Galagidae; genus Galagoides; species Galagoides demidoff. The sequence goes on from CAUYQV010032482.1 coordinate 20,209, forward strand.
CAGAATTTCTTCCTTATTTTTTGCAGTTTTTGGCCGGGGCTGGGTTTGAACCCGCCACCTCCAGTATATGGGGCCAGCGTCCTACTCCTTTGAGCCACAGGTGCCACCCAGGATTTCTTCCTTTTTTAAGGCTGAATATTATTCCACTGTGTATACACATACCACAGGATAAATATGAACAATTTTTACTTGTCAATTAAAAAATTAGGTGGTATGCAGTAGTTCATGCCTGTAATCCCAGCACTCTGGGATGCCGAGGCTGGTGGATTGCCTGAGCTCATATATTGAAGACCAGCCTAAGGAAGAGTGAGACCCCCATCTCTAAAAATAGCCAAGTGCTGTGGTGGGTGCCTGTACTCCCAGTTACTTGGGAAGCTAAGGCAAGAGAATTGCTTGAGCCCAAGAGGTTTCTATGAGTTACGACACCACAGGACTCTACTGAGGGTGACAAAGTGAGAGTCTATTTCAAAAAAAAATTAAAAAATAAAAAATTAATTAATTTTAAAATAATGCTAATATAAAAATAAATATAAAAAAATAATATTTCAGATCATTATGACGGTACAAATGTTTAGGTTACATTGTTTTCATTTCTAAGGTAAACTTCAATTTGTAGTTGAGCCAGGGGCCGTGCTGAACACCCTCACACTGTGCATATCAGGTGAGATCCCAGCAATTACCCTCCTCCTCCCTCCACTTCCTGCCCCTCATCAGAATATACTTGTGTTTTTCTTTCATGTGAGCCTGAAGTTGTTTACATATTGGCTTCATATTACTATTGAGTACACTGGATACTTGCTTTTCCACTCTTGTGATACTTTAGTAAGAAGAATGTGTTTCAACTCCATCCAGGTAAACACAAAAGATATAATAAAGTCTCCATCTTTTCTCCATGGCTACCATTAAAGGATGCCATTAGGTCTTGGCATTCACCTCTCTCTCAGTTCTACTCTCCTTCATCTCTCCATGAATGTATATTTCATTTTTAGGCTCCACCTGGGGCCAAGATGGCCAGAAGGATTAAAATGCCTCCTGACCTAAATCCTCTAAGTTCAAGTCAATTTTCAAAGTCCCGCAGATTCCATATCACTGATTCTGACAGGTACCTGTGCTCAACTTTCCACAGTCAGGGCAACTGGGGTGTACACTGCTCTGACTGGCCTGGTGTAAACCACATGCTCCCCCCTGCAGGCTGAGATAGAGGGAGCCCACCCTCAAAGTCACAAGGGCTGATCAGGGTGAGCTATGATCACTGGAAGTAGGAGGGTGGTTTTTGGGCTGCAGAACTGAGAGGTGCCCACGATATACCCTCACTGCAAACATTACTTAGTCTAAAGGAAAACAGAATCCCAAGTGCAGTGAGGTTAAAAATATAATCACCAGGCAGCCTAAAACAGCTGAGCAATGCTGGATCTTTCCTTTGTTTCACATAACCTTGAGCTGGTGGCTGTTTTATGAGCCTGTAAGCAGATTTATGGTCCCAAATATCTGGAATTTTAGTTGATGCTAATGGCTTTCTTTTTTATCTCTCTCTCTCTCTTCTTTTAAAGGATTTTTCCTAATCAAGTCCTTTTATACCTAGGGTGTATGATAGGCAAGAGTTGCCATCTCTTAATCCCATGCATGTAAATAAAGTCAAGTTGCATGATGACAGCAATATTCCAGCAAGAACAAGAACAAGCACTGAATGTTCTGACTGGATTCCAAAATAGCGGTGGGGAAGAATGCCACTTAACTTCTTTTCCCCTCCATTGAAAATTAAGGCTATGGATCCTTACAGGAGGTGCGTGATATGATACAGGCTGTGACTCAAAGCCAGTGGATGAACTTACAACTCTTTATTCTCAGAACCAACTATTCATCCTTCAGGTCCCTAAAGGCATGGATTTCAGGTAGTCACCAATGAACCTTGACTCTACATCTCCAATCACTCACCTTTGCCCACCCCTCCAATAAAGTCCAAGTTTTTCTCCAGAATCCACACCCATATCATGTGACTTCTTCCTCTAGGCAATCTGCCACCACGCTCACTCTCTCTCTTTACCTTTTAACCATACAGATTTTTTATTCCATAGTTCTGCAAATAATCCAGTATCTTTCCAGCTCTCTGCTTTTCTCACCATTAATCACCGTCCTCCCACCTCTATCTGGGCCCTCAGTCTTCACCTGTGTAACTCTGTAGATTTCTGTTCAAATATCTGCTCCTCAGAGAATCCTCCTGGACTTTCCAACATAAATGACCCCATCTCCCTCAAATATTCATTTGACAAATAATCGCCGAGTTCCCACTATAGTCAGACACTATTTTGGCAGTGAAAGTACTGATACTACTGGCTCTGTGATGCTGTAGTTTTTTTGCACAGACATCTTACAACCTGTGACTGCTTTAATTAACTTCCTATTTATTGGTGTGGATTGCTTTTCTACCCCTCCAGCTGACTGTGAGCTTCATACATACAGGAATCATGTTGTGCTTGTTCCCATCATTGGAACTGAGTAGATGTTGGTCATTTTTAGTTGAATGAATGAAGAAGGACTTGGACTCACTCGTGTCAATATACAACAAGAACAGTACCAAATAATGTCAGCAGTTAAGGAAAGGTCAACACAGGAATACACAAATTACCCCAGTGGGTATCAGTGTGTCCAGCCAAAATGCCCTGCCCAAATTAAGCTGCAGTGAGTTTGACCTGTGACCACGAGGACATAGATAGCAGTAAGAAACTTCAAAACAGGACCATGGATGGAATTCCCACAGCAGTGACGGGGCAGCTGTCTCATACAAAGAGCTCACTGGCATACTCCTCCCCAAAGTAGGACCTCAGCCACCCAGTACTGGAGTCTGATGTCACAGCCAGGGAATCATTTGCTTGCCTTCTTGCTAATTATGATTTAATATGTGAGCCCCTGTTCTGAGCACTTTATGTACATTATCTCACCATTTTAAAGATGGGAAAACCAAGGCAAGAGAAGGTTAAGTGATGCAGCACAGCTGGTATGTGGCAGAGGCAGGATTTGGGGGTGTCCATAACCACCATGCAGATTGTCTGCTCTCATCTCCATCACTGACATGCGGAAAAGTGTGGCTTAACCAGCATGACTGTCTGGATCTTATCCACACCCTGAGCATCCCCCCATGATCACACCCACACTACAGAGGAGCATTGCCCATCTGCAAACAATACAGAGTGAATGCCAGTTTGGAAACCTATGGAGGAGCCCATTTTTCTAAGGGGAAAGGGAGAGAATTTGGAGACGTTAAACAGAAAGGGCACGCTGCTGGGATGGAGGAAGAAAGACAGACTTGGACTTGGCTATAATTTACACAGAATTGGTTCCGTCTCTGGGTGTGTTTATTAAGAGAGGCTGCCTGGGACCAGCTCCTGTAGACTAGTTCTAAGGGAAAAGTGCATTTTGGTTAGAAAACAAGCATCCCAGGCCATGGGCTGAACAGGAGCTACACAGTGTTACGGGGAGACTGTGGGCTGTATCAGATCGTAGAAAACAGCAAAGCTGGCTGCCTTATTCTTTAATTAAAATCCTGCATCCAAACACTCTGAGCTGGAGGCACTTACAAACTTGTTCACACACTTACAAAGAGGCCTGGAAGATGAAAATCTTCATTTGTTCCTTCAAAGAAATAATTCTGGGATTGCATAACGAGATGAATGAGATGACCTCTGAAACCCTTTTATCCTGAGAGTCTACAATATGGTGTAGAAGTAATTGTGTAAGCTCCATTTCTTTTTTTCAATGCACACTCTTGAGAAGCCCTGTACAACTTCTGTTAGATATGAAAGAAATATGTTTAGGCCTTCTGGGAAGGAGAAAAATGGAAGACAGAATTAAAGTAAGAATGACATTGCTCGGTGCCACCCTAGCAAAACCCCTGTGTGAATGGGGATGCATGTGTGTGGGGGGCACAGGGAGAAATGCAATTTTACCGCAATATTTGTATATTATTTTTATCTTCCTCCACAAATAAGATGATGATTGGATTCAAATCACATTTCAAACAGGATTCATTGCTGAAATGTCAAAAATGAGGTAGCACTCAACTCTTGCAAAACCTTGAAATCTGTTCCATAAAAGGCAATTTCAGCATAAAGCGTGGTTAACCTTGAATAGTTAGATTAATGATCCAGCACCTTTCAACCGAGTGCCGATGAATAAACAAAACTTTACAAGCAAATTTAGCAACATCTTAGGAGAAGGGAAGCAAAGCCAATCACGAGAGATGGATGGCGGTGAAAAGGAAACATTCGGGGGTGGAGAGAGAGTGCCAGCAGTAAATGTACTGCACAGAAGGAAAAATCCGCCTTTTCCCCTTAAAATTCCCATGCCCTAGAGGATCCTTTTTGCTTCTTAAAAAGCCAGACTGAACCAAAGCAAAGAAACAAACTCCAGACTGTACTTTCACAATTAGTTTAAAATTTGGGTCATAACCACTTAAGTCCGGTGTGTTGGGCTGCTTTTCTAGAAGGGGGACTGAGCATTCCGTGAGTTGGAAGAGGGAAAAGCAAACTGTTTTACTGCACAGACAGTCTCAGGATAGAAAGAAAAGACATGGTCATGCTTTTATGTCCTGGGACTGTGTAGCACACCTCCCAGGGTGTCTCTCACAACAGACAGTCAAATGGCACGAGGCTTAAGAGGATCGGCACTAGTTCAACTGCAGCTCCTGTCTGATACCTCCGTCACCCAGGCCTCCATAAAGAGAATAAAAGCCAGATCTTCTTGGAAAATTCACCAAAATTGTAGGAGTGAAGCCCATACTGTGCCCTTCTTTTGGGGAAAGCAAGAGAATCTTCTAGCACGTACCAGCAAGTGACGGGGCAACGCTCTCCTGGGCACCAGATGTCCGATTCTCCTCCTTGCTGCTGGGATTTTGGCGCCTCTGCAGCTCAGCCCTAGGCTGGGCGTGGTGCACAGACTGACCTGTCAGGATGGAGACCCCTCCCAGTCTGGGCTGCTGGTTCTCCTGCTTCAGGTAATAACGTTTGTCAGAGGGCCTGAGAGTGCAGAGCTCTTCACAGCCTTGAATACAGCAAGGCTGGAGAGCCGAAGCAGCTACCCCAAGGCCACAGCGCTCCTTAGGAAGGGTCAAGCTGTACGGCGGCCAGACCTGTCTGCTTTACCCTCCTCACTGCCCTGCCTTTCCCGCTCTGCCAGAGGAAGTGCAGAAAACAACTTAGACGCCTTCCTTCTTTTTTTCCACAACCCACAATGGCATTGACGGTGGTTACACTGTCAGCAAAGTATGCTTCCAGGCCACAGCCTATTGTTTTCTTGTACAACCCACAGGCTAAGAATGGCTGTTATAGTGGTGCCTGTAGCTCAGTGGGTAGGGCACCAGCCACATGCACCAGAGCTGCCAGGGCTGGCTCGAACCCAGACTGGGCCTGCTAAAACAAAAAAATAGCCAGGCATTGTGGTGGGCCCTTGTAGTTCCACTACTTGGGAGACTGAGGCAAGAGAATCACTTAAGCCCCAGAGTTTGAGGTTGCTGTGAGCTGTGATGTCACAGCACTCTACCAAGGGCAACAAAGTGAGACTCTGTCTCAATAAAAAAAAAAGAATGCTCTTGCCATTTGGAATGGCTGGTGGAAAAGATATTCACAAGAATACCAATCCAAGACATACAAAAATGATGTGTATTTCAAAGCTCCATATCCACCAATAAAGTTTTATTTAAACATGGCCATATCTATCTATTTATATACCGTCTAAGGCAACTTTCAGGCTACAAAGGCCATGGTGAGTAGCAACAGAGCTCTGATGACCCTATCTGGCCCCTTAGCCAAAAAGTTTGCAGAGCCCTGCTCTAGGATAAAGCAAGAGACAAAGCAGGCCTGGTCCCTGCCCTCCTGGAGTTTTCAGTGCAGCTGGGGAGACAGTAGCAGGACAGGAGCAGCAATATCCTGAGGGAGTATGTGCCGTCCAACAGGCAGAGCGAGACACTGAGTCCCAGACCTGCCTCATCTTCCCCATCGCTCCTCTCAGCCCCTAATCCCAACCCTAGCACAGCCACTTATACCATAAAACTCTAAACTAAATACATAAAACTCTATTGGTTCCAACCACTCCCGGCTGCTTTCCTGGAAGGGCGCCACGCCCACCACGTTTTACTTCTAAACCATCTCCAGGACCTATCCCTGCTTCTCTAGCTCTCGCATTGTCTCCCATTTTAATCTCCTCCAACAAATTCGAAATTCCCTCCCCACCTCAACCCAGCAGGCATCCCTCCCTCACGCATCCTCTGAAATATTTCGACCATCACCCCCGTATACCACAAGTCTCCCATCTCTCTCTCTCTCTCCTTTTATTTAAATGATGCTCCCCATGATAAGCTGTCCCTGAAAGGCTCCCCAAAACATGACGGCCTTTTGTCTGGGGCTCAAATTGGTTAACAGTTGGAAACAGAATGACCAGCGTTGGCAACAGTAAGTGAAAGAAAAGAGCTGCTAAGTCCTGATGGGAATGCAAACTGGTGAGGCATTTGTAGGGGACAAGTTGGCAATAGTTATTGAAATTGATTGTGTATGTTCCTCTGGACCCAGCTTTCCTCTGGCTGGTATCCATCTTAGAGCAAAATTTGCAAATTGGGCAGTGCCTGTGGCTCAAAGGAGTAGGGCGCTGGCCCTATATGCCAGAGGTGGCGGGTTCAAACCCTACCCTGGCCAAAAAAACTGCAAAAAAAAAAAAATTGCAAATGCCTCAAAGAGACAGGTTCAAGGACACTCATGACTGCAATGCCTGTCAGAGGGGAAAAAAAGAAGGAAAGAAACTCTCTAAGTGTGCCCTGCACTCCACACCCAGATTCCATCTCCTGGTCCAGAACTTTAACCACCATTTACTCTGTTCCCAGAACTTTCACTGAGCTGCCCTCCAGTGCTTCTACTTCCAGACAGCAATGGTTGATTTGCTTTGTCTAGACTGGTATACACAATCACGTACTACTCAGATCCATGTCTTCCTAGGTTTAGTGGTGAGGGACGTCCTTCCAGAGTCTCAAATGCTGTCTGTCTCCACCACTGGTACTGCTCCCTTCCCAAGGAGGACATCAGTAACTTTTGACCATTTTCTTCACTCCGTGATTTCTAAGGCTTGGAGCAAAGAAGGTACCCGGCCAAAGTCTTCTGAATGAGTCAATTCCGTCCCTCCTCTCTTATAGCTATTTAGAACACCTGTCTACTTTTCTCCCATCTTCACCATCTCCTCTCCACTCAGATACCTCCTTCCTCAGAGGAGAAAATGAACAACAGAAAAGAAATCACTGCAAACCCCATCGCAAAGCCTCTGTATGTCCCTCCCCCAAAGCGTTCTCTTTGCTCCCTGCAGTGACAGTGGGGAAGGTGTTCCTTCTTGCGTCTGGTCTCTCTCCTTCAACAGAACATTGCTCTGTGGACGAGAAACCGCCTCTCCCGAAGTTTCCACCCTCAGGCCTCCTCTCCAGCACTGACACAGACTCGTGTCTCCCATCCCATGAGGCCTCGCTCCATCTCACGTCCCTGCGCCGTCTTCTAAGATCTCTCCTTTCCTTCACAGCAAGGCTGAGTGGAAGTGACTGTCCCCACTTCTCGCCTCCCGTTTGCTCCTCTAACCCCTCCCCCTCTGGTGTCTGCCTCTCTCATGAATGCAACATCATCAAGATACCTTCTTTTGGTCACTAAATCCAAGCCCCGTCTCCCAGTCCTTTCAGACTGCACCTCTGTGAACCTGGTGCCCTGAGCGATTCCTCCCTCTTCTCCATGTTCTCCCCAGGGCACACGTTACTCAACACTGGCCGGCTGTTCCTCCTACCCCTCTGCTCACACTCAGTGTTTTCACGGGTTCTTCTCCCACCCTCCTATAAACTCTAAACTTCCCAGCCTTCTTCTGTGGGTAAGGTGACTACGGGCTTTACAGTCCAATCTTGGACATGTGAAAGAGAATGGGCATGAGAATGATTAAAAATTATGCGGCAACCAGGACAAAGCATCTACCCAAAGAAAAAAGTCATTTTGCCACAAAGATACTTTCACTTGAATGTTTATTGTGGCTTAATTCACAACTGCAAAGATGGGGAAACAACTTAAATGCCCTTCAGCCCATGAATGCAGTAATAAGTTGTAATAAAGGTATGCCATGGAATACTATTCAGCCCTAAAAAAGATGGAGACGTTATATCTTTTGTAACCACCTGGATGGATTTAGACAGCACTCACAAAAGTATCCCAGCCATGAAATGACAAGATCTCACATGCTCAGTAGTAAATTGAAGTTAGTAGATTAACAACTATGAGCTTACTTGAAAGGAAAAATTCAAATTCCAAAAGCCAGCTGGGTGTGGGGGCTGACCCCTGTAATCCTAGCACTCTGGGAGTCTGAGATAGGTGTTTGAGACCAGCCTGAGCAAGAGTGAGATCTTCCAGCCCCCATCTCTACTAAACACAGGAAAACCAGCCAGGTGCTGTAAGGGGCACCTATAGTCCTACGTACTCGGGAGGCTGAGGCAAGAGGATCTCTTGAGCCTAAGAATTTAAGGTTTCTGCGAGTTATGATGATGCCCCAGTACCCCACACAGAGTGACAGTGTAAGACTGTGTCTCCAAATAAATAAATTCAAGAAGAGGGGGTGGGGTGGGTAAGAATCCTATAATTTCCCACCCAAGAGCACGATGCCCGAGTATAAGACCTACGTCCTATACTCCAACTACGACATGGACTTTACCTGACAAACGCAGACACTGTACCCTGATAGTAATCTGAAATTAAAAAGTAAGAAGACATTATGCTGCAGTGACAGGCATAACACAGGGACACCTAGGTCTACTGGGACACGCGGCCACCCTAATTCCTGATCACTGCATCTGCTCGTTCAGTCTCTCTCCCAAGGAAGCGCCTTCCATTCTCACGGCTCTGATGCCACCGCTGATCTGATCCCTTCCCTGTCAGATCCCTAAATGCAGATCTCCGCTGAGTGTCCTACAGGAGTCAGAGACTCAGCATTTCCAAAATGAAGTCTGCATCTTTCTGCTCAAACTGATTCTCCATTTTTGTCAAGTGACCTCCATTCACTAAAATACCCAGTTAACAAATCTGGGCATGGCCATTCTCCTCCCTCGGTCCTAACACATAACCACCCATTCTTCCCAGCTGGTGTGGGAAACAGTCTCCTTGACGCCTCTTCACTGCTTCTTCCTTTCCTTGGGCTGACACTCCCTCAATAAGGTCAATGCCACAGAGTCCTCCCTCGTCCCATCAGCCCGCTCTCTCACCCCTCTCACCTCCGAATCTGTTTTGCACCCTCTAGGAAAAGTAATCCTCCTGAAGCACCAGCCGAGAGACATACATACGATCATGAGAGATCGTGATAGTGGCAGTGAGGGAAAATAAACAGGTTGTTGAGACAGTGCATGATGCAGGGGTTATTTACTCTGATCAGAGAAAACAAAAACAGCCCTTCTGTGGGGTGACACCTGGGCTGGGCACTGAGCCGACCAATAAGGAAGAGCATTCCAGGACTAGGGAACAGCCATGGCAAAGGCCCTGAGGCAGTGTGTAGCTTAGAAACGGGATAGTGTGTGCACACTCTTGCCCCAGCCAATGGTCCAAGTGGGAGGTGGCTGGTGCTCTTGCTGTGACAAGTTAGGATATCAAGACCAAAGGGACAGACTGCAAGTCCAACCTTTCTGAACAAACTTGATGGAACCTGCCTTAAATATGCCAACAGGAAATGCAGAAAGATGCGCAGGGAGTCATCAGAAAGGATAATAGCACTGGGGATGCAGGGTCTGGGTCGCCATCTCCCCAGTGGGCGCAGGTGCACAGAACCCCCGTCTCTGTGACAGGTGAAAGGTGAGCACAGGAGGGAGGCACAGCCAGCTGCGCCCAAGTGCGCAGCAGATGGAGCTCAGAGGCTGCAGGGAGCTGAGGCACAGCCCAACATCTGCTGCTGGCAGCCTTCCTCTCCGACAAGAGCGGCTCTGGTGGCCGAGCCTCCAGCTCCGTCTTGATAAATGAACCATCACCTTAGACTGAGGCAGGGTGGTGGAGCCCCTCTCTCTGGACACCCACGGCCTACTGGGGGTAAGAGACACAGAAAAAGAACACCTGATTACCCGTGTCAGTTTTTAAAGGATAAGGAAGCACAAGCATTGGTGACAATACACAGGACATGCCTGGGAGCAGGAATCATCTTTCAAGGCAGTTCTCAGAGCTGTGAGAGGGTTTTCTCAGCTGGACTGGAAGCAGGAAGGCCAAAGCTTCCATGTGCTGGGGATCCAGGCGGGGGATGCTTCACTCTATTACATGGGGCCCACCACTCCATTACCGCTTCGGTATAAAATTACATTCCTGATTAAAATTTTAGTGCCAAACATTTTATATGATTACAGACAGAAAGTCAAAATTTGCATTTAAATAGACATATTAGAAACACTTTGCAGAGGGGAGGACAGGAAAGCAATCTCGAGGGGTCTCTCAAGAGAGGGTGAGGCTCTCTTTGAGGATGTTTCCATTTCTGGTGACGCAGAGCCTGACCCCTCCCTGATGCTGCTGGAACACAGGCTGTCCTGGAGTCTACTCAGCCACCCCTGTGCAATGCTCCTTAGCTAAGACCTGCCAGACCCCACTGTGCCACCATGCATTCCTTTGACTGAGTGTATGTATGGCCATCTCTATTAATTTAGTGTCCCCTAAAAATTCATGAGTCCCCAGAACCTCAGAATGTGACCTTATTAAGAAATAAGGTCTTTACAGTTGTAACAAGCTAAGGGCACCGTGGACGAGGGTGGGCTCTAAATCCAGTGACTGATGTCTCTTAAAGAGGTAAACTTGGAGAGACAGAGACATACACAGACATCCACGTGATGGCCCAGCAGAGGTCAGAGCGATACAGTGAGAAGGCAAGGGAAGCCGGACAGGGCAAGGAGGAATTCTGCCTGGGTCCTTCAGGGGGAGCACAGCCCTGCTAACACCCTGAGTTCAGACATTTAGCCTCCAGAACTGTGAAAACATACATTGTTCTGGGTTTTATGCCATCAAGTTTGTGATACTTCTTACTGGAGCCGTAGGAAATTAACATCGTGGTTGTGAAACCATTAAGTTGGGCTCTTCTCGGTGGCTTTCCAAAGAGGGGAATGTGGACACAAAGATACACACAGAGGGCAGATGATGGGAAGAGACACCAAAGAGGATGAGGTCCCAGAGGGGGCAGGCCACGTCACAATGGAGGATGAGGTCCCAGAGGGGGAAGGCCACGTCAAAATGGAGGATGAGGTCCCAGAGGTGGAAGGCCATGTCACAATGGAGGATGAGGTCCTGGGGGGGGGCAGGCCATGTCACAATGGAGGATTAGGTCCCAGGGGGAGCAGGCCATGTCACAATGGAGGATGAGGTCCCAATGGGGGGCAGGCCATGTCACAATGGAGGATGATGTCCCAGAGGGGGCAGGCCACATCACAATGGAGGATGATGTCCCAGAGGAGGCAGGCCACATCACAATAGGGGATGAGGTCTCAGAGGGGGCAGGCTACATCACAATGGAGGATGATGTCCCAGGGGGGGAAGGCCATGTCACAACAGAGGCCAGGATTGAAGTAGCTGAGCTCAGAAGAATGCCAGGGAATGCCAGGAGTGCTGGAGAATGGCAGCATCCACCAACATGTGGAAAAGATAAAGAAAGATTCTCAGGGTGGCGCCTGCGGCTCAAAGGAGTAGGGCGCTGGCCCCAAATACTAGAGGTGGCTGGTTCAAACCCAGCTCTGGCCAAAAAAAAGAAAAATGAAAGATTCTCTCCTAGAACTATCAGGGAGAACTCGATTCCCTTTGAATTCTTCTGGCCTCCAGAACTGAGAGAGAACAAGGTTCGGTATTTATGTTTTGTTTTGTTTTTAAACTACTGAGTTTGTGATACCTTGTTGGAACTGCCCTTGCAAGCAAACACACCCACCTGTAAAATGCCCCGTGCCACAGTGGGAAGCAAAAATGATAATGCACTATCTGCTGGAACCTGGAGTCTGGAAGGAGAGAGAAACCACTCAGAGAATCACAGGTATCCATATAAAACCATTTGCAGGCCCCTGTGTCACCATTCAAGAGGACTTGTAACAGAAGGGGGCCAGGTTTGCCCAGGGACATCAAAGAGCCGACCCTTATACAAGCAGGAACTGAGCTCAGACAGAATGAGAGTCCTATTAAATAAGAGGAAGCAAGGAGCTGGGGGGGGAGCAGGCCAGTTGGAAGACTAATCCGTGTCTGCTGGTCCAGCAAGGTGCACCTGTTGCTCCCAAAACCACAGAAAGGTACTTGCATGATCATCTCCTCTGCCCCCCTGACCAGGAAGGGGCTGTGGCTCTCTGTTCCATGGACACCATTTGTGCTGAGATGCTGGAAACCCCTGGGTACTAGTTTCAGCTCTGCCACAAACCAGAGCTGGGTGACCTTGGGTTAATCAACGTTCCTCTGTGAGTTGAGCCCCTGGGTTCCCATCTGGATGCTGGCGAGGCTGGGCTGGCCGTCCTCCAAGGGGCTGTCCTCCATCACTCCAGGCTGCACATCACCCAAGAACAGGCAGGGAATGCACAGGGGTCTTTCCTAGAGTATTTTCAAATGAGCCAGAAGCAAAACTGCACAGGCTTAGGCATCTTTTCCCTGCCCAGAAACCATAATCTGCCCAAAAATGTCAGAGAAAACAATCCATCCTCTTTGGGCTTTGCTGTAGGAGGGGAAAAACTTACTCTAGACCTGTACCCAAAGCTCAACATGCTTATACTTTAGTGCATACAACTGCCTGGGTTCGGCTTTGATGGTTTAGAGGAGAAATTAACAAAGAGAAGGTGGCTTTTCCTTCTACACAGGGGCAAAGCCATGTCCAGCAAAAGACAGTGGAGAATGATGCAGAAATCCCCATGAAGGCCACTTGCAAAGTTCAGAGAAAATGCTCTTATTTTCCTTCCATGTTTTGGCAACAGAACCTTTTGTACCATTAAACACCTCTTCCCCTACAGAAATGAATTCTGATAACTCCTCATATCCTGCTCCCCTGGGCCTGCAAATGGTTCTAAGTTGGACCAGGGAAAGTCTTAAGCAAGGAATGTTAAAGAGAAACAAGGAAGAACTCAATATGGCAGTGGCTCAGAGCCTTTGTTCTGCAGCTTGTTTTCACACCTCCACAGGCGAATGAATTTTTAAAACTGCCAGTTGCTAACAGGAATCCCACCTCTTCAGCCTGATAAGATAAATCTCGACAGGCTAAGAAATCTTTATTTCACTCAGAAGTTATTTGTTCCCATCTCATGTTCACAGATTAAGAATAAAAATTGATTTGACTTCAAAGGAAGGTGTTTTATAATTCAGATTGCCTTCACCCCACCCTGCCTACCTACGATTACTCAATACCAGCCAGCGGCAATAACAACTGCTTGCTTCTTCTAACTGGATGGGAAAATGTGACTCGGTTGCTTTGCACAACACTTGGCTGGGATTTAAATTACCTGGGAAAAAAGACACTTCCAGCTACAGCAATGTCTCTTCTTGTCCTTACATACACCACACAGCATTTGTCTTCTATTCTAAGGTTCAGTTATGAAAAATTTCCCTAAAGACCCTGGAGCACATAACAGATCCAAAAATGAAAAGAAAAGAAAACATGTCCATGAAAAATTGGGTTTCCTTTCTTTCACAGTATCAGGGTGGGAAGAATTTGCTACTTACTTCATTAATATGAAAAAATAAATAGATGAAATGGATCATTCAGAATACTAGCTTTTATCAAAATGAGTTTCTTTTCTGGGTAACTCCATTGTCTGATCATAAAAGGGTCCCAAATTTTATGGTGTTAGAGGCTCACATTCCAAAGCAAAAGTTTCTTCTCTGATTAGATGAGACAGTGAATAATTGTAAGGTTAAACAATGCCCTCCCATTCTTGAAATACCTACCAAGTAGATTATTACTTAAATAATCTCAGGGCAGATGTATCTCCAGAGAGAATGAATCATGTTTATACTTGATGTTGAAAAAAACAAATAAAGCCAGTGGGTGGCACCTGTGGCTCAAAGGAGTAGGGCGCCAGCCTCATATGCCGGAGGTGGTGGGTTCCAACCTAGTCCTGGCTGCCAAAAAAAACCTGCAACAAAACAAAACAAAACAAAAACAAATAAAGCCAGTTTAGTTTACTTGAAAACTAAATTTTGGGGAGATATGTAGTTGTTCAATAGGAGAATTCCTATCTGACTTAGTGAAAAATTGAATACTAAGTAAGTCTTTATGTGCAGCACTGCGGTGGGTGGGTACAAAGAATTCAAAGGCAAATCATCCAATCATATTTCTGATAGTCATATTTAGACAGTCAGTTGATGCTGAATGAATACCTACTATGGGCAAGACCAAACAGGACCAAAATGATTCTCCCACCGCACCTGCTCTGAGCGAGCACAGAAGCATACCAAAGAAAGACATAGGCTGATAAGAAGACTCACAGACCACCTCCTACCCAAGCACCCTCCTACCCAGTGATCTTTCATCCTACCATATTTTCACCCAACAATCCTACAAACTTACATTGAGCATCTACTCTGTAGCAGATGTTTTCCTAGGCAATGGAGATATAATGCTGGTAAAGTTTAGTCTGATAAAAGATAGCCAGTAATGCAAACATTGTAACTTAATCATCTGCATCCTCACATTAATCTGGAAAAAAAAAGATAACTAATAATAATAAATGATACCAGAGAAAAAAACTAACCTAGGTAACACACCCTGTTGGGAGGAACATAATCCTCAGAGAAGACGAATGAATTCTTGGCTCTTAAAAGATAGTATTATACATGTGTATGTGCATGCATGAATTTTTTTTCCTCTTAGTTCTACCCACATTGTCCATTTAGAGAGCCTGGAAGACATAATCACCCAGAACATTTTTCTAAATACCATTCTCCAATAAAAGGAAAAAGGGCTCCTTGGAGAAATGGCTTACTCCAGGGATGGTGCAAGAAAAGTTCAAGACGAAACATGTGGAGTATCTTGTGGTGCCAATAAATAAGGATGTTATGAAAAAAAATTATAGAGTTATATCAAAAAAGACATAGAAGTCTGCTTGAAAGAGTTCCTGGTGACTTCATCTGAGATTATCTGAGCATGAAAAGAAATCAGGACAGTAACTGATTGTAACCTAATGGGTAGATTATGAATCCATGATTCCACACTGATACTAATGATGAGATGAACAAAAACAGGAAGAGGAGGATGCCAGCTCATAAATTTAAGTGTGATCAAATTAAAAAACCATCCTTTGATTGCCATTACAGCAATAATTAACTCAGGCAAGAACCATCAATGAGGCCAGGCATGGTGCCTCATGCCTGTAATCCTAGCACTCTGGGAGGCTGAGGCAGGTGGATAGCCTTAGTTCAGGAGTTGGAGATCAGCCTGAGCAGGTGAGAACCCACCTCTAAAAATAATCAGGCATTGTGGCAGGTGCCTATAGTCCCAGCTACTTGGGAGGTGAGGCAATAGAATCACTTGAGCACAGGAGTTTGGTGTTGCTGTGAGCTGTGACACTATAATACTTACAAAGTGTACTAGCACTACCCTTATCAATAAACTACATATCAATTACAGTGGGAAAGTTGTCAAGATATCTGGCAGACGCCACCTAAACCAAGTCAGTATCATTGCTGGTGGGGAATTCCAACATCCCATGCCTCTTGATAGGATGCCCTGGAAGGAAAAGGGCATATTATCACTCCTAGGGTATCCTTGGAGAAAACGTAAACCTTGACTCATAAGGCAATAGCTAGAAAACCAAAAATAATGGTCATCTATAAAATCATTGCCCTGGACTCTTCACAAACATCAAGACCATGCAAGACAAAACAAGATTGCGTTACTACTGCAGATTAAAGGACGTTAAAGAGATTTGACAACTAAATGAAAGGCATGATGGATTGGACTCTGGACCACGAAAAAATTGCCATCAAATCATTAGCAGGATAATCAATGAAACTGGAAAACGGCCTGTGGATTCAATAAAAGGGCTGCAAGAACGTGTCGATGTTCTTGATTTTGATATTGTACTGTGGTTATGAAACACGACATTTTGTTCTTAGGAGTAGCCCACTGAAATACTCAAGGTTAACTGGCACTATGTCTGCAGCTTACACTAAGATGGTTAAGAATTTAAAAAAATTGTGTGTGTATAAAATGAGTGGAAAAATGAGTAGGATTGAAAAACCTCACATGAGGTACAGGTTTGGAAGAAAGACAAATAAAGGAAGGTGGATGAAAGAGTGTGGTAGAGATAAGACACAGAATTTTCCTATAAGCCCTTGAGGTCCTGGAAAGATCCATTCTTTCCTAACAACTTCAAGCCTGAGAGAAAAACTCTTAGAAACTAGAACCTGCCCTTGAATTAGCCATCCTTTCCCCAAATGCCAGGACAAAGGAATATCAGTACTGTTGGGTAGAGAGATTGCCCCTAAAATCTCTCAAAAAAAGAAAAGATCTCAAAACAACCCTTCCTTTCTTATTTAAGAACCCTTTCTCATTATTTTAACTAATTCCATCAGCTTTTCCACTATCCCACCCAGTAAGTTCAGCAGAGTACATCACAGAAATAATTCAATTCCATAAAAGTGAGTGGATTTAGAGTGGGCATCTCAGTTTTCTTTGTAATAAATTAATATAAAATATTTAAGATAATAAGCAATATAATGTATACTATGACACACACCTGCTACCTATACCCAGATTAATAAGATAGTATCAATAGATTAAACACTCTCTTGGTACCTCTCAGATATATACACACACATACATGTATATACATATATATCCCTAAAGAATTTATTCATTTGTTTCACATTATTTTTCATGTTTTTTTTATTTTTTTTCATGTTTTTAAAGGTTCCATAACTGGTAACATATCCTTTTGCTATTTGGGTTCTTTTTTCCTCCCTAATATTAAACTGTATTTTTCACTGCTATATAGTATTCTGTTGTGGTAATTTACCACAATTCACCTTCATATTCTCACTTCGTTGGCAATGTAGGTTGTTTCTAGGGTTTTCTTCTAACAGGCTACTATAAGAAAAAAAAAAAGAAAAGAGGGCACAGACTCTTCCTCTCATATCCACTGATGCTCCTATTATGCAAAAACTTGGCCTGGTACTTACATATGACTAAGTAATAAATGATCAGTTCGATAAATAGTGCATAAACATATTACATAAAACAACCCTGAAAGTGATAAAGGACATAAGCAGATATACAAGCAGATATACATACTTTTGCAGGAATTTCAGGCCTAAAGAATAAGGGTGTGAGAAGAAGCTGAGATCATAGAGCAAAGAACCTATTAGCACAGAAGAAGGA
The DNA here is from genome assembly GCA_963574575.1 of Galagoides demidoff. Lineage (NCBI taxonomy): Eukaryota > Metazoa > Chordata > Mammalia > Primates > Galagidae > Galagoides > Galagoides demidoff. The sequence continues at coordinate 37,564 of CAUYQV010032482.1, forward strand.
GAGATGGAAGGATGAATTGGAAGGAGACGTCCACACAGACACGTACACCCAGAGAATGGAGAAGCTATGAGTCAGGAAACGCCGCCATAAATATAATCCCAGGAAATCAACCCTACATCAAAGCCTCAGCATTCTGTTGTTAGTAGCATGACTGGATCAGAGGATTATGTGCTGGCATGCCACCTCCCCTATCTGGTTCTACCCTTGCAGACAGAAAACCCATGGGGTTTTGGGCAGGCCCAGCTCCCAGGGCTACTCGCAGCATCATTTTCTGGACAGCATGAATTAAGAGGGACCCAGCCAGCTGGGAGGTCTTTTCAGTACTTATCATCTAGGGCATGTAATATAAGCTTCATATGTGTAATCACTTGAAGAGTAAACCTTGGAGAGAAACAGTCAGTACATGTGAAAGTTCAGTTTACAAAGAGAAGAAGAGGAAGGTGGGAAATGGCTGGAAACTACACTGAAGAGGTTGTATGGGGCATGGTCCAGGACAAGAAGAGGTGATTTATGTCCCAGAAAATACACAAGTGAATCTTAACTCAATGCCATTTCTACCCACCACACTGACCTTGGGTTGTCCTAAAGCACTTTTGGGGTAAAAAGTTGGAACAGCAAGGATTTGTGTTTCTAAGTAGGAGCTCAGGATTTAGACCACTCCAGTAGCTAGGGAAAGACAGGCATGATTTTCGGTTTGGAATGTGTTGTTTCTGACCCTTAAAATATTTGTTTTCTACTCCTAGTAATGTATTCCTTTTTTGTGGTTGCAATCATCCTAGTAGCCCCAAAGGTACCATAGATAGGATATAGGCATTGGTTTCTATCATATGAAAGAAAGACCACTCCCTCTCCCAGGCCATCATTACTATATAAAATATTCAAGAATAGCGAATCCTATACTGATGTGGGAACCTACTGATACCATATGTTGCTGTGTATAATGTATTCCCATGTACACATAATGCTCACCCATATTTTTGGCCTAAATTTTCAGGAAAAAAAATCTCCCATTTTAATTTTTTAATTCAAAATTTTTATTTGTTCATTTTTAGGTCCTTGTTTTTTGTATTAAAATGAATTTTAGCATTTATTTTTTAACATACTATGATACAAGAAATTTCATATAGCAAAAAAATTATAAAAATGGAAGAACAGATACAAGTAGAAGGGATTTTCAAAAAAATTTTGTTTATCACCTAGATTACTAGCTCCCACCTGAAGTCCACAAAGAGAAATACATGCCTCTTCATTGGCTGAAAATATTTTCATTCTAAGTTCTTCTTAAATTCAACAAAACTGATTACCATATTCCAGGGTATAAGATATACTTTGTGTGTGGGTATCATTCTTGTTTTCTAGAGTTACACTTTTGATGCATAAACATAAATAAAAGAACCACACCATGTGCATCCTTTTCCCTCAATACTTTGGGGAAAATAGTTCACGTCACACACAACACACATGACAAAATACAGTGATTCGGTACAACCCAATTATTGACTTTCAGGAAACATCAGAGTCCTCACTTTGCTCTCTTGCCCCAGTTTTATTACCTAGATTGAAATTAGATTGAGATGAGACTTGAGCTTTCATGTTAAAATCTCAGTGTGCAGCCAAAAGTTGGCAGCATGGGATGGGGAAGGAAACAGTGTGAAGCATCAAGGTTCCTCCTGTGCAGTCCCACAGAAGGATGCAGGAGGTGATCGCCATGAAGGGTGCACACAGTGAGAGGAACCCACAGTGGCTTGCATCCATGCAGTCCAGGAGAGAAGACCACTCTGACAGTCCTGTGAGACGGGACAATGCATGTGGTGTTGCTGTTTTTTTCTTTCAACATTAAAGTTTTGAGATTCATCTGCTGGCTTATTTTTCACTATTGTATAGTATTCTGTTTTGTTACTTTACCATGATTCATTTTGACTCTCTCCAAGAGGAGATTCCTAGGGCCAGAAGACACTAGTGTCCCTGACTGGCTCTACTTCACACCAGTTCTGCAAATGGAGCATGTCATGCCAGATTCCTGTGACTCGGGTCCTAATCTGTAAAGCAGGAATAATGGTAGCACCTGTTACCTGAATCTGCTATAAAGATTACCTAAAAATATCTATGTAAAATGCTTACTGAGAAGTCTGGCCTGTGGTAAGCAATGGTTATTGGTAGGGCTATGACATAAGCATCACTGATGCTCCACCAGCTTGAAGGGTGACACAGGGAAGTATAGGTAACATGACATTGTGCCTCAGAGAGCAAAACCATCTCACATCTTTAAATTCTAGTTCATTTGGGGGTCATGCATCACTGTCGCATATCTCTCCACCAAGAGTAGGAGACATAATATTTGTGATATTCTGGAAATGTCAAGGGGAATTTTCATGAAAATGTTCCCAATTCTAATGAATATGAAAGATGAACAGTCTTTATAGTGCAAACCCCAAAGGGTAGGGTGAGTTAAGAGGGAGGGAGAAAGCAAGGCAAATTCTGGAAGTTTTTATACACGCACCCAGGTAGAATGGCCACTATTGGCTGCGAGAGACCAGGTGAAAGTTCGGTAAGGAACCAAAAAACTTAGGATGTACCTTCTATTTCTAAAATGTATTGTGGGAAAAAAAAAATGAAATCCAGAGTGAGAACAAGAAAGACAATTTGTGGCAGCTGAAGTAGCAGATGTGGCATCCACTTGTCACTGTGCCTTCTGCATTCTAGGCACTGAGTTAGACACTAGACATAAATATAACGTAGGTATCTTTTCATTCTCTCAACAACCCAGCCAGTTAGAAATTATTTTTGTTTCCATTTTTTGGACACAGAAACTGAGGTTAACACTCTTGATCAAAGTTACCCAAGCTGAGAAGTGGTGGGTCCAAGATCTAAACCTAGCTTTCGGTGACTCACAAACCCGTATTCTTGCCATGGCACCACATTACCTCAGAACATGTCTAGAAGACTCTGGTGGTGAAGTGGCCTTGTTCTCGGCTTCTCACTACTAAGGAATACAGCACATGACATGGCCGTTGGGGGCCCCACCTGCCCAGAGGTGAAGAAGAGTGTGACATGTACCTACTGGAAGAATGTAAATCCATGTACACATGCATATCCACCCATCCATCTCTCCATCTACCTATTTTAAGAAGAGAGAGTTCTGCCAGACAGATTTATAGCTCCTATTCTGATAGCACTCCCAGACTGTTAAGATGAAAGCTAATTTTATCAAAACCTTTTTTTTTTAAAAAAAGGGGGGTGAATCCCATCTTAGACCCATCAATTTTGATGACTGTGTCTTTGCCAAGACCTCTCCCTGTAAGATGCTCTAAGCCAAAGAGGGACCCTGCCACGCACACCGTCACACGCCCATAGTGGTAACTTCTTGTCACAGTTTTAAACAGAAACCAGGCACTCTGAATGGGGTGACACTCATAGCAAGCGTGCCCCAAATGAGGAGAGAAGCTGCCTGCTCTGTGCCACCCCCTTGGCCTTCTCCCTCACTCCCAAGTCAACACATAAAGCAGGAGAAAACTAAAAGTTGGCCTTTTTCCCACACAAGGCATATCATAGATGTCCTGTGGTATCTGTGGGGTTTGATTGTGCAATTCCTGCTGACACATAAGGATGAGTCCCTTTCAGTCATCAGAGCTAACACATCACATTTAAAACTAAAGAACAGGATGGACCACACAGCCCCTCCATGTGCACCTACGTCTCCATCAACAGGAAAGTGTGCACACACCTGCTTGCACACACGTGCTTACATGAGTATGCGCCTGCACCTGCACACTGGGCGGGGGGGAGGGAGCTGCTGCAAGGTACCACACAGGTCCCAACAGATGACAAATGGGGTCTGCATAAAAACAAACTTCCTCGGAGTTATGCTCCCCCTCAGCAAGATAGGTGTTAAAAATAATAACTCTGAGACTGTACCAAGTGCCTTTAATGAGAGGAGACGGGAGGGAGGGTAGGAAAGAGGGGATGAGAAGGAGGAGGGGACAGAGGACACAGGCCCAGGGGGAAATCTGTGAAAACTTTTCACCTTGGCAAACTAAATAACATGCTCTAAACAGGTAAAGGGCTTTGTACTGTTTAGAGAAAAGCACTTTTGAATTTTGCCAGCACCTAGGAGCACGCAATTTGAAAAAGGCCCTATTTTTCTTGGCTTGCAAAGGAGAGTTGGACTTCTCAGTATAGCAGGGAACAGACGCCTTGGCATATGGATCCAAGTGGGGTAGGTACAACCTTTCTTCCCTTTCCAATGGCTTTGTGCCATTGTTCCAACACTACATCCAGGCGACTATTCCATTGACAACACGGAGACGGCTTCTGGGGGGAATAGGCTTTACTTGAACTCCTGTGAGTCTCTCTAAATCTTTCTCCTATTTGCTTTTTTATTGTATGATATGATTACAAACTTGCATTCAGATACCTCACCTATGGAGACCCAGTTTCATTTAATAAAACATCTCTTTCATTTCCTAGGCCAAAAATATCACGGAATCAGACAGACTTCATTAAAAAGTAACAAGAGGGTCTGATTTTACATGGACACAATTATTAGTTCTGTCACTGGGTGTCAGTGAACGGAGCGATTGATTTCCATGTGAAATTCATTTCTCTGTTAGCCTTTTAGCTCAGCCCCAAAGTGTTTCTCTATTTTATCTTCAGAAACTTTAAAAATGGTATGTAAGTCTCTGAACGGTCTGTTGTGGTTACTGTTGTTGGAGTCTCCTTCAAAAATGTAGCACTCACTCTTGCCATAAATAACCCCTATGTAAAATGGCCATGGTGTAAAATGTAGGCTATTCTAAAGGATAAAAAAGTATTTAAACAAATAAATAAACTCATCGGTTGCCCACTAACAAATCTCCGGACCTTTCTCCAGTCCCTTTGACAGTTATTTCTGTCTCCGTTCTCTGTATCAATGGACAACTTTCCCTTGGAAGATTCAGGATTTCGAGCCTATTATGTTTAACCCTCATTTATTTTTCCCTCAACCCTTCGTTTAGGTCACTAACCCACACATTGGGATAAAATGTCTTTGAGTTGTACTGCAGATGCTTTGTTAAAGTTTATTACACAACCGACTGCCTCAAAAACAAGTCCTCAAAAATAGGATGAACTTGAGATGTTTCAATAGAAGTAAAAAATGTTTTTTGAGGCCAATTGAGCTATTTAATGAGGCAGAGGCAACTTGAGATTCCTTTGACTTAAAAAAAAATGATCCTTTTGGTATAGTTTCAAGTTGGTAATAGATCATTTGCATTGAGAGGAAAACTGTGCAAGCGTGTCCTGAGGACCCAAAGGGCTGTGTCAGCTTCGGCCAAGGCACGCCATTCCAGGGTGGCAGGCTGGACGGCCACGTATTACACATTCAGAAGGTGGACCAGGCAACCTTCAAGTGACAAGTGCCTTATGCAGTCTCCATCACCTACCTATGCCTTGACCTTCCTTCCTCAAATTCCAGAGTGAAGGGCAATGAAGTTGCACTGCCAGTGTGATATTGGGCTACAGGGCAAAATTTAATAAAAACTAAACCATGCGTTTCCCTGCAGGCCACTGCACAACATCAATAACACGAACTTGTGATTACCAGTGACCCACGCTGGACCATAACCAGTCACCTTCTGGTGAAAGCCATCAGTATTCTAGTATCAATCTACAAAGCCATCCATTTCCTCTGCCCTCTACCTTAACCTAATCTAATTTGCACGTTGTAACAGAACGCTGCTGTCAGAGAGCATCAGGTAAACTTAATTTCATACGTCCTGGCACACAAACATGTGGGCTGGTGCCAAGGGATGACATATGAGCAGGTGGCCTCATACTGAACAAATGCAGCTCCTCGCCCAAGTCTAGGAAGCCCTGACCAAGTATTATTTATGTTATGTTTAATGTTCTAAAAATTCCCAACACATTTGCGAAGCAGATCTAAGCAGTGTGGCATTTGTAAGATTTTTGCATTTTGTTACAAGTTTCACCCTGACGATTTAGGCAGAAGAGGGTGAGGAGTCCTTGGGGCAAAGAGGAGGTTAGAAGCAAGAGACTTTCCCAAACAGAAGTGATACAATCTATTACTTAGAGTTTTAGTGATTTAATTTTTTTTGGGGGGGGAGGAGGGAAGTACTTTTCTTTTTGTGGTCTAAAATGATACCAGCATGAAAAGGATTCTGCCTGTGCTTTTGATGAAAGGCCAAGCAGCGCCATTGACATCTGTACTTGATTATAAATGACTAGGAAGGGTTTGATGCAGAACTCTACCAGGCCAGCTCCTGGAGGACAAGACCTCGGCTTGTTCTGTTCCCAACAGTAACTTCAACTCATACAGCAGTGAGCAGCTCATAGAATGTTCTCAGTAAGTGCCTGCTAAATGAATGAGTGAAATCACGGATGAATCAACAAATGACAGAGTTCCTTGATCCTGTATTCATTTTCCTTTCCTAATGCTATCCAGGGAAATTTTTGAAATGTAGTAATGCTCCTGTCCCCATTCCAGAAATTCCCATTCATTCAATTGGCAGGAAGTAGGGGGTTGGAAGAGGGGACTCCAAGTGCTGGCATTTTTAAGGCTCTCTAGAATCACTGACCAGCACTTTCTTTTTTAGCACCAATCTTCACCTGCCCACCCCCACCTCTGCAAACAGCTGATCTTGCTCCTGGGGTCTGAGGCTCTCATCTGCAGCCTTTCCACAAAGGTGCTCCCCTTCCAAAAGGAATTAAAGGTAAGAGGATGTGGCCATAATGACTCACACCTTCTGTAATCCTAGTACTCTGGGAGGCCAAGATGGGAGGATCGCCTGAGGCTGGGAGTTCGAGACCAGCCTTATAAAGAGTAAGACCACATCTCTATTAAAAAAATAGAAAAGATATAGTTAGGTATAGTGACACACACTTGTAGTCCTAATTCTCAGAAGGCTGACACAAGAGACTTGCTTGAACCCAAAAGTTTGAAGCTGCAGTCACTGCGCTCTACCTGAGGTAGCAAAGTGATACCCTGTGAAGAGGAAGGAAAAGAGGGAGGGATGGAGGGAGGAAGGGAAGAAATAAGAAGTAAAAGCATTGTATTGAAGCAGATCAGGTCAAATAAAGAAACTGGGTATTCTCCACAACTGCAGACCACACACTGCACACCTGTAGGGGGCGCCATTCACATGGCTGTCCACGTGAAAGCATCAATGGAGCTGTGCCATCTGAGAAGAACAAATGAATAACTTCTTAATACGAGAGCATAAATTTATAAAACCTAAGATGAGCAAATGCATTTCTGTGAAGATTATTTCAAATACTCCCCAAATTGCATGGTCTGCTTTACGATGTCATTGTCAAGTAACAGACCGTGCACCTTTCTCTGGACGTTTCCAACTGCGTAGTAATACTGGATGGGATTGAGTGAAATTGCCATTTCTATAAAACAGAAGAGTAGAGAGTTTTGAAATCGTCTAAATGTCAACTAGAATAAAAACTTGAGGTGTAAACTGTAAAGGCATCCATCTATCACTTGGATTTTTTTTTTTCCAAATATAGTGTGGACAGTCTGTTACAGAATGTTAAAATAATCTCAATAAATTTGATAAGAACTTTTGGTCACAAGAGTACAATGGTGACAGCATTAAATTTTGGCCAGTAATAGTCCAAATTTTCTTTGCCAGAATTTTGGCACATCACAATCTTTCATAGGCAAATCTCTAAAAAGCAAGTCTCCACATTGGAAGAAACTGCATAAAGAAATATCACACAATTATATAAAAGTACAAGAAAGTTTTTTTCCTCTCTCTTATTATTATTTTCATGACAAGGTACAGGCTAAAATCTATAGGTCATATTTTTTAACTGAAAATAAGAACAGATGCATATTGGAAAGAGCTCATAAAGCCATGGACATGAACTAAATTGAATGCTACTCGGAGTTAATAATTCACATAATCACACACAGCACATTGAAAATAAGCAAAATTGTTCCTCATGTTCCATAATCAACTCCATCCTCTAATTAACAATTAAAAGGATGATGTTTTTGAAATCTTGGAGGACACAGATCACATCCCATTAATTTAACGATCTAATATCCCAATGTTAATTTTAATCACTGGATGAGGCTTTGTAATTTATATAAATACTGTGAAATGGCTCCAAGCGCATTTTTTGAATATCCATACACCTTTTGTCCACGCGTGTAACGCCATGCGGTACCCACCCTGGCCGGCTTATTCGTACCTGATCTGTTTGGGTGAAGGAAGGGAGTAGGTGATGGAAGGTGAGATGAATTACTTGTGGAAACAGCCATTAACAGGAATTAGGAAAGCAGGATGTGAGGGAACGATGTTTTCTGCTTCAAGTGACACTAATTTAGTGGCCTCCATACTCCAGTGGCAAGGCAATAGTTAATAAGTGCACATGGCTAACTAGGGACTTTTTTTTTTCTATATTGTTTCATGGTGAGAAACGATAACCCCCTAGTCTTAACACAGTCACTGCAAATCCTCCTGTCAAGGGGCTGAAAATCTCCATCTTCACTGAGTAATGAAGACCCTTCTCAGCAATAAGCTGAGCATCTGCTATTAGTGACTGAATTCCGTAGAGCCAGGCTGGGAGAAAACTCAAAGCAAACCAGCTACCTGCTAGAGACTCCAACAAAGCAAAGGAGTAAACAAGGAGAAAAACAGACTCAGGAGCTCACCCTTGCTACCTCAACATGTTTCAAATTCAATCTGTCCCTCTGGCATTGAATCTTCTTCAAATAGCACTTTCTTCCTTCCATCCCCTCTCCCCATAAAAACAGGGAGGTAAAAGATATTTCAAACCACTTTTCTCTAGGTTAGTGAACAAACAGAATCAATAGAGCACGGCCATTAGGAACCTGTAAGCCCTGCTCTGAATCCCAGCTTCACCTCTCCCTCTCCCTAGCCTTGCAAACTAGAATGTCACTTTGCCTCTTCCATGTTAGGTAATATGACATGAATAATGGTACCCACCTCCTACTCTTGGGAGGATTAGACATAATCGCCTTAAGCACTTTGCACAAAGTCTGGTACACAGTAATTGCTCAATAAATGGATTCTATTCAAACTACTAATAATGAAAAAAAATGCGACTTCTCAGCTTGATCTTTATTTGTGGGATTAATTGGTGAATTATTAATCCAAACAAAATTTAAGTACTCTCAATGACAATTATGTTTAAGCTGGCAACTTCTAATCTTTTTCTAAGATAGTATAGGCTTGACAAAGGCTCTCTAACTCTTAACAACATCAAGAGAAGGCAAAATGTGAAATGTGACTGTTTAACATTTTAAAGAATACACAAAATTGATTGGGGGGCTGGCTAACATTTGTGGGAAAATTACCCAATGCCAAGAACTTTGAAAAGTCTCCCGCATGGCTTGGTACATTTAATCGTCACACAGTCTTTGTAAGAAGCAGGGATCAGCCTTTCCTCATTCTGTATATTGAGAGGCTAAGGTTCAAGGTGAAATGATTTCTTCAAGGCCACTCAGCTGGAGGAGCACCAGGCAGTCCTAGAGCCTACTCTGGACTTTAATGTTCTCCTTGCACTCACAGATATGCTGGATGGTTCTGGGGAGTCCAGAGAACGGTTCATATTCAAAGGGGAGAAGGACAGGATTTCTGCCCAGAATGAGCTAGGTTAACCACTGACTTCTCTATCATCTGCTGGACCTCGCCACTCCTCACATGCCCCATTTTTCTTCTCTATTTATTTGCTCAGGGACCCAGACTCCAGCAAGGAGGCTCATTTTTTCCCCAGCGTGTTGAACAATAGCGTGCAAGGCAGCCAGATATTTTGCCTGTGGCAGCAGCTGAGTGCTATTGGAAGCAAAAGAAAATAAAATCCGGGAGCAGGGCAGGAGGGGAGGGACAGGGGAGCCCACGCACTGCTGCTGCTGCTGCTGTTGGCCAAACGCTACTCCAAGCCCAGGTCCCCAGGTGCGGAGCAGCAGAATCACAGTTTAGTCTTGGCCCAGGGCACCAGGCATGGCAGATCCATTAGTGGGCTGCCGGAGGAGCCATCGCCCGTGGCTGGCTTTTAGTTCCCTTTCATAGACTTTGGTTTTTTTTTCCTTTTAGCACAGTTTTAGATTTACCAAAAAATTGCAGAAAGAATACAAAGCGTTCCCACATACACCCAGTTTCCTCACTATTATTAACATCTTACATTAGAAAAGCTCGTTTATCAGATTAACGAACCAATATATAAATATTAACTAAAGCCTGCGCTTGGGACAATGCCCTTGGTCTTCACCTAATGTCCTTTTCCTGTTCCAGGACCCCACGGAGGATGCTCCAGTAATGGTATCTTCCATTGCCATGTCTCCTTAGGTTCCTCTTGGCTGGGACTGTAACTCAATTTTTCCTTAATTTTAAAGACCTTGACAGTTGTGAGAACACTGCTTAGGGATTTTGCAGAATATCCCTTACTTTAGATCTGTCTCGATGTTTTTTCTTACGACCAGACCTGGGATTATACATTTTGAGAGAAAGACCACAGAGGTAAAGAGGCATTTTCCTCCCAAAATATCAGAGGTACATACAGTTCACTTGACATGCTGGCTGAGATGACCCTGACCTCCTGGCAGAGGAAGTATTTGTTGGATTTTTTCACTGTAAAACTTCTCCTTTCTATACTATATTCTCCGTAAGAAAGTGACTATGCTTCAGCCAATGGAGCGTTAACCTCAACCTCTTTAAGGGTGAAGTATGTACTGAATTATTTGGGGTTCTCTTGTAAAAGAGATTTGTTTCTCCTCTCCCACTGAGTCATTTATCCGTGCATTTTATTTCTATCCACATCTCAAGCATCTATATTGTATTACTGTGGGTTATAGTCTAATAATGTACTTTATTATGCTGTTCAAATTGCTTCAGTCATGGCCACTGGGATTTCTTTCAGGCTGGTCCTTGTGTTTCTTCAACGTAGCCCCATTGTTCTGCTTTATGAACAAGTCTTTATTTGAGGGAATAGAAGAAGCTCCTGATCATCTTGTGTATTTCACATCTTAGTCCTAGAAGCAGCCATTGCTGCAAGGGGTTATTGGAAAAATGGAATTAGGAACCAAGATCTGGATAGTAGGTGTGCTTGCTGCCACTGGGATATTATAGCTCTTAAGTCCTCTCTGCTGTCAGAGGCAGGAAGTCTATGTGCGCATATGAACTTGAGACTGTCCTGTGGCTTTGGGGGGCATAATCTGTATGGTCTTTGGGCCTCCTACAACAAGCAATGCTAGCTGAAGTGGATGGCTACGCCAGGACTGTCTATTCATTCACGGATCATTCATTCATTGGTAGTGCCTTCTAAGCTCCAAGCATTTTGTTTAACGGTGAATAATTGAAGATGCACCAGCAGATTACAGAGACAGGTGGTTTTAGAAGTTAGGAAGATTTGGGAAGGGGGAAATATTCCAGATATAGGAACAGCCTGCACAAAAATCAGCTATGGAAGGAAGCAGGATACTTCAAGAGGCTAAAAGAAGACCAGTGAGGCCAGAATACAAGATAGAGGAGAAGAAGGAGAGGCATGAGTTGGGAGAGGCAGGCAGGGGCCTGCAAGGTCCTATGGAGGAATGTGGTCTTGATCTTTCAAAAGGGGTTTGATCTCGAGTCTCCAAAGTTACCCAGATCACAGTCATCACCTGATCATCTCTGCATTTTGGAACATTGGTTTCACTGCTGTGTGAAGAACAGACAGGCGCTAACCCGGGGTAGAGCTTGGGGCATGGTGAGTAGTCTCAGAAGAAACACAGGCAAGAGAGGAGGACGGGTGATGCACTGAGGGTAACAGGAAGCAGAACATCTCCGCCACGTGGTCCAGAGGATGCTTGTGTGTTTGGGTTATTTATGGTCCTGGAAAAGGAGACTAGAGGCGAGAAGAAAGGGCATGTGCAGCCAGTTCTTCACTGAAGGGAGAGCCAGTAAGAACACTGGGGGTCAGGAGCCCGCCCTGTGGGCAGAAGCCCTCTCTGATCAATGTCCTTCAGATCTTCAGGGACATAAATTAAACTGTCATTGGTTTGTATAAACTTCATGGAAACCAGTGTAGCAAAGACTTAGGGGTCCAAATACCCAAGAGATTCTGACCCGGGGACCATAAGATACCTGTAAGCTCCTTTCAATTCAAAGGAATCTTGGCGAAGTCTTTGAATCCCCCACAAGCAATGGCTCTGGGCTTACAGACTTGCCCAGCCTAGCTCTCTAAGGCCAGCCAGCAAAGCCTCCTGAGGACATCTTCACCCTTATCCCTCTCTGTAACCCTCAACCTAGCTCAGTGCCTCACACCTAAGAGGGACCGTTAGGACTTTGCAGAAATCAAATAAATGCCTAGTTAGATTTGTCAGTGAAACACAAAGGAAGTTAAAAAACAGGTATCTAGAAAGGGAGACTGAGCCGATCCTCATCCAAAAAAAACAAAGAAAGCCAGAAATGGAAAGCTCTCCTAGAGCAAAAGGAGTTTATTTGAAGATCAGGCTCTTAAGCATGGCTGAGATCTAAGTGCACTCCTGATGCAGGTCATCGGGATAGAGCCGACGTATTTCCCATGGTCGTGCAATGACAGCAGATGATCTTTTAGAGAAGTGGGGAGAAATAGACATGCTGCTCCCAGGTCGATAGCAGGCAGATCCTGCCTTCCTCACATTAAAAGCATCTATGGCTCGGTAAGAAATCCTCTCCAAAGAAGAAGTTACTTAGGCAAAGCAAGCCCAGAGAAAGGAGCCGGCTGGCACGAGGTCTTCTCATTCACCACCTGACTTCCTGCAGAAAATCCTGGCCTATTGAAATAATTGTTTCTCATGCCTCAAAGCAAATGAACCACTCTCCCACTTTAAATCATCCCTTTTTTCCCTTTAGCTTATGATTGGCTTTCCCTGTGATGCATGTTGTGTTTGCAAGCATGAAGGAAATTATATAAAAACAAATTGCTTTGTACCGTACCACGATTGTCTGGAAACACTAAATAGATGGGCAAAATGACTTCGCGGCAACTGGCAGCTCCGTGAGTTAACGGCGGGGATTGAGAAGTTTTCGCTGTTTCGAGATGATGAATGCCCTTCATTTCTAACACGCGGGAGATCCTTTTTTTAGCATTGTATGAATTATTTCTAAAAGTAATGAACGACATCGCATGCTAACCCAAAGCAAGGACAGGATAAATAGATGATCGGGGGTTTGTTTTTCAGCCCTTCCATTCACAGCTCACAGTTCCCTCCTTTGTTCCCTGAGCTACCAAAAAAAAATAATAAAAAGTCTTCTGAAAATTTTCAAGCTAAAGTTCCATTGTAATTGACATTCATGGCTGGATCATGGATGGGTATGATCTTTTAATGTAAACACTAAATCTTGGTCATTTGTGCCCAATTCATTTGATCCTAGATGTGATCGTTATTTTGACAAATATATATGGAGTGTCTATTACAGGCCTTTTACCATTTTAGGTGCAAGGGACCTGGCAATGATGAAAACAAGGTCTCTGCCTAAATAGCATTTATGCCCTAATGGAAGCAAGCAAGTTAATCATGTAACATGCTAGATAAGGGTAAGAGCTAAGGAAAAAAATGAAATAAAGCAGGGAATCTAGGGCTGGGAGTGCTGTGCCCTGACATAGCTGGTTGCTTTTATGATGTGAAGTGACTGGAGAACCTGCCACAGAGTCTCAATTGTACCCTACCCATCTACACTACCTCTCGCTCATGCTAATGTCTCTCCTCTCCTGACAGGCATGCAGCGTAAGGAAAAATGGTGGGTATTGGTAAGTAGAGCCACAAACTAAATGCTGCTTCTGCAAATATATTAATTCGGCACATTTGCAGCCATCACACCTTCTCTCTGCTGTTGGTGGAATGGCAAAAGTCATGCATACCATACAGGTGTGTTGTAAAATCAATGAGGGCAGGCATGCAAAGCAGCCAGCATTCTGGACACCTTCAGGAAATGTTGCCTCCTATTCCTGAACTGTATAGCACTGTACGAGAAAGTGATGCAAACATAGGCACACACACGATCACATGGATGTGTATTCCACATATACACACGTAATAATATTCTCCTGTAAAGATTGCATGTATTTTTATGTAGGCTAACCTGCCTCCTCCAGTAGAAGCCGGAGACTCTGTTACACATTATGTTATAAAACTCCTGCTTCACAAATTCTTGGTGGAAAGGCAACAGAAGGTGTTAAGGATAAGTTGACATGTCACAACTTTGTTTGGCTTGCTACCTGTCAGCCAAGGGTCACCTGTGTACAGTCTTTGTCTTGTGCATTTTCTGGTGAGGGCCATGTTTTATGAAACCCTCCATGAAGGGAGGCTGCAGAGTAGCCTGAGGCCTCTGAGCTTAGGCCCTGGTTCTAATCTCTGTGCTTCCAGTTACTGGCTATGCATTCTTGCTTACAAGTATGGTTAACGCTCTTCAAAATTCTGCTGAATTCCAGAATAAATGCCACCTACCTCCTAACCAAATAATGAGGATTCCATATCAGAGTACATGAAGGAAGCTACAGCACTCAGTACTCACAAAACACTCTTCAAACTTCTGCTGAATTCCAGAATAAATGCCACCTACCTCCTAACCAAATAATGAGGATTCCATGTACAGAGTACATACTACAGCACTCAGTACTCACAAAAGGGTGATGATTATCAACGTGGAGGGGGTTTCAAAGGTCACCAGCAAAGGGCATTTCATAGACAGATAAAGATATGGAAATAGAGACATCGCTTTTGGTATATGAGTTCCACTTTGGATAAACCAACATCCCCTGAAAATAATTAAATCAAAATAAGTCCTAATTAAGAGGTGGGGAGTTATGTTCTAGACTGTGTTTTGTATGAATTCCATTTTAAAATATTGTCTATATGCTGGAAATAATTTTTTTATTGAGATAGTCTCACACCGTTGCCCTAGGTAAAGTGCCATGGGATCATCTTAGCTCACAGTAACCTCATACTCTTGGGTTCCAGCAATCCTCCTGCCTCAGCCTGCAGAGTAGCTGGGACTACAGGTGCCACCATGTGCAGCTAGGATACTTCTTTTTAAAAGGTGAGAGGGGTGGCACCTGTGGCTCAAATGAGTAGGGTGCTGGCCCCAGATGCCAGAGGTGATGGGTTCAAACCCAGCCCTGGCCAAAAACTGCAAAATAATAATAATAATAATAAGTAAAAGGTGAGTGATCTCTATGTAGAAAACAATAGAATATTTTTTAGAGAATTTAAAGGCAGTAATACTTGGAGCTATATATCCTATTCATGAATTAGAAGACTCAATTTGTAAATGTGTTAGTTCTTCCTAAAGAACTTCAGAGTGATCCTAAAGTGATCTTCAGAGTTAACGGAGTCTTTAAGA
>CAUYQV010032483.1:0-36114 GCA_963574575.1 Galagoides demidoff
CATTTGACCCTGCAATTCCTTTATTAGGTATATTCCCAGATGACAAAAAATCGCATTACAACAAAGATATTTGTATCAGAATGTTCATTGCAGCCCAATTCATAATTGCCAGGTCATGGAAGAAGCCCAAGTGCCCATCAAGCCATGAATGGATCAACAAATTGTGGTATATGTACACCATGTAATACTACGCAGCCATTAAGAAGGATGGCGACTTTACGTCGTTCATGTTCACATGGATGGAGCTGGAGAATGTTCTTCTGAGCAAAGTATCACAAGAATGGAGGAAAAACTATCCAATGTACACACCCCTATTATGAAACTAATTTATACCTTTTATATGAAACCTATAATCAAATAGCCTACGAATGTGGGGAGGGGGGCGGTAGAAGTGGGGAGAATGGGTGGAGGGAGGGGAATTGGACGGACCATTTTTGAGGTTCATCTTACAGGGGTACAAGTGAAACTCTCTAAGAGTAGAATCAGAACGTTTTAAAACAATAACTGAGAAAATGACATGAAGGTTGTGTTGATCAGTTTGATGGAAGTATTTTGGATTGCAGGTGAAAACCCCACACTGTACCCCAGAAGTGCATTAATGTACATAGTTACCATTCAATAAAAAAAATTAAAAAAAAAAAGTGTACTTTTACCCGTACACCCCAAGGTGGCCTGGCTTCTTGTCAAAGTAGCCCCTTCCTACATAAAAGGCTTTGCCAATAGAATTTATGAATTGGTCAGAATTAACACTCACCTTTTAATCTCGCCCAAAATATCCACAGGAACGACTATCAGCATTCTTTTTCTAACCATAGCTTTCTAACGTTAGTTTCCAAAGGCAAGGAGATATGGAATATTAAGTGATTCACATAAATGACTTGACTTATCCAGAGAAAGGAAAGCTCCCCTACTGGTCTCAATGGTTATGTGATGGGGACAAACCATATTTGAACTGTTTGAATACATATCCCCTTACTTCTGCCTGTGGGATTCATACTCACCCACGAGGCAGGGTTAACTAATGACTGAAATGAAATCCAGTCATTCAAAGAAATCTCAAAGGCTTCCTGGAGTTAGGTTGGAAAGATGTCACTGGGAGAAAAGCTGTACTTTATGCTTTTGCAATGTTTACAGAACCTGTAACACAATGGAGCATGATTAATGAGGCTCTCCAAACTCTAGCCCACGTATAGGACTTTGTACTTGTCATGTTTAAAGATCAGCCTTTATCGCCCCCATAACATAAGAAATGTAAACTTGAAGCTAATCCTTTCCTAGAGGAGTTATCTCGACTTTCAGCCTCAAGTAAACTAAGAGGTTAAAGTGGAGAGAGTCTCATTTTTTAATAAGAATGACAACCTTTGCTTAGGGAAATACTTTTCCTTTAACTGTTTACAACGTGTATTATTTTATCCTGTATTTACAAAACGATATAAGAAAGGCACGTTTGCTAGAAATGATCAGCACCTGTGACAGTTGAGCCATCTGTGGCATAAAGAAATTAAGTGACTTTCCTAAATACCCAGCTAGTCCAAAACATATCTGATACCAGAACTCAGCCTGATTCCAACGAGACTGCAGTATCCTATTACATTGAAACACATCAACACATTAGCAGAAGAACCTAGCCCATCAGCAAACGTTCTCAGTATCTTCAAATCAAGTTTCTCATCTTTTCATAAAGGCAGCGAGTAATATAAAAAATTTTAAAAGCCGTGATTTCTATCCACAAAGAAATTATTTTTCATTGTGTTAATTCAAGCAGTTGAGCTCAAAACCTTCAGAATTGTGTTTTCCTATCCACTCCAAGCTCACACCTCATTAAGCGTGCTCACCCTCATCTCTCTTCCATCTGGGGTACTGTTGTGGATGGGTGATGGATGACTAACAGGTTCAGTAGACGCGTCACAAGTCTAACCCCCTTCATTCCATCAGCAGTTTCCTGAGGCCTGACAAACAAGATCTTCCTGGCTGTAAAAAGGCCATTAAAGAACCTACAAACCGGATTTTACCACATCTAGCAGGAAAACTTCTGCTTGAGAAAAATGAATATAGAATCCCAACCAGGGTCCATTTTCAACTGAAAGTAACTATGTCAGTAGCCCAGACACTCCTCATGTGAAGATCATAAATCTGTGCTTTGGATCCTTTTATATCCTTGAAAAAGATGTAGATTATTGTTTCTGGACATTTTCATCAGCAGCATTCAGAAAATTTGTCCAATATATCTGTCCAGCAATTTATCCCCATGTAATAGTTGTGGCATGCTCTTATTCCATTTTCATCTTGTCTCTTTTTCTGTTTCAGCTAATTTTCTTCAGGTCATCCTCCTAACAAAATGACGTTTATCTGTTCCAGACGTTACGGTGGAAACCATGGAGAAACACCTTTGGTGGTTTTGCTTATTTATTTTCTGGTTGCTCACGGCTCTGGAGCTGTCATCATTTGAGGAAAGCAAGCCTTGATCTGTGCTCCTTGATGGACAAGATGTTGTCTTTATTTCCCCCCCTTTGGCAATTGATACTGTGTCTGAGTTTCTTCTTAACCAGTCTGTCTTATTCTTTCTTTTATGGCCTAAAAATAAAAATTACATTCTCACAGAATATTATTTATATGGCCCTTCCCAGACAGAGTCAAAAATAAGGTATTTGACTGATAAACATTTGAACTAATTAAACTGCTTTCTGAATATATTAAAATATTTCATTATTAAAGATAGGCTTTTATTAATATGCAACCATGTTACCTTGAGCTGTAGTAAAAAAAATATACCATGTTTTGTGAAATTGGGAGAGTCTTTTGGCGAAGCAGTCTGATGAGCACAGATCTTAATACGAATACAGAACATTTGTTTCCCCTTTCTGATTAACAGGCTTTTTAAAAAATGTTACTTTTTTCTTTATATGAGAACAGGATGGAAAGGACATATCACCTTGTATTTTGTTTATTTTACTTCTGAATTTTATAGATCACAGAGATGAATTTATATGGAAATCACTTCCTCTTTTAAAGAGCTGGGAAGCCACAAGAGAAAATGTTTATACTTGTGTGTTAGTTTACTTTTTCTAATACTCAGAACATTCTTTATTTAAGTTAAGCTCAACTCTTATTTATTGGTGATATAAGAGAACCTAACGAGAATTTTATCAAGATTAAATAATCAAAGGTGTTGATATTTTTGTTAGCTTAAAAAAAAACAATTTTATTTACAATTTCTGTATCTTATAATTAATTCTTTTCAGTGTAGGCTCAATAATTTTTAAAGGACATGTTTCCAGCTATGCACTCATCTTCATGAATCTATTTTAGAACATTGTCCTACAGCATTATGAATCTTCATGAGCATTTATTATTAATCCCCATCCCTCTTCCCTCCACAGGACTCCACCCCTTAGCAAACAGTAATCTGCTTCCCACCTTCATGGCTTTACCTTTTCTGTATATTTCTATAAATTGCACCATACACCATGTGGTCTTTGGTCTTTTCTGCACAGCTTTTTTTCTCTGAATATGTTATTCAGAGAAAAAAAGTTTGTGAGGTTCTTACGTATCATTTCCTATGTTCATAATTTATTCCCTTTTTATTGCCAAATAGTATTCCATTCACTGAATATGCCATATTTTACGGGCTGAAAAATTATTACATTTCTAATTTTTTACTATTATGAATAATGCTAAGCACATTTGTGTGAAAGTTTGTGTGGAAATGTTTTTGTTTCTCTTGAGTAGACAGCTAAGAGTGGCACTGCTAGATCATAGAATAAATTTATGTACAACTTTTTAAGTAACCATTATGTCAGACTGTTTCCAAAGTGGCATTCCTATTAGTAATATTTGAGGGCTTCAATTTCTTGACTTTCTTGTCAAATTTTGCTATTGTTTTTTGATTTTAGGTGTTCTAGTAGGTATGAAGAGGTTTCTCATTATGGTTCTGATGTACATTTCTCTAGTGAATTTTAAAGCCATCTGCTTAAGATGGCCCTATAAAAATGATGTGGTGTCTTTAGGGAAATTTGGCATTTAATTCAGAGATTTTTAGAAAGTCTTGAAAGTACTTTTGCTTTTATCCACAATGACAAGAACAAATCTTCTGCTAATGAGAGAATAAAATAATATACCAGAGCAATGGACTAAACTCTGGATGGGCTTCTGGAGACCTGGCATTTATTACTGTCTGCCCCTCTGATTCTGTGACCTTGGCTACATAGCTTACAGTTAACTCTTTATTAGTATGTTACGGAGGGTGTGGGGAGCTCTCAGATAAAATAGTTCATTCACTTTAAGGGATAAAGATTCTACAAATGGAGGCATAGTAATGTCAACTGCTTGACTTGCTATCAACTCTGATCTATAATACATGTTCTTGTATCTGTTGCCCTTAAATATAATCTAACGCTATACTGTGTATTTTCAAACCCTTCCACGAAAAGGCAGGAGAAAACCCATTATATAAATGTGAAAATACAGCAAAATCCCCAGAAAGAAAAAATAAATAATTCAAAACCAGAGCAATTCTGTGGTTTGGTATTGTGCTTGGGAGTAAATCGACATCTCATTAAAACAGCAAAGAAAATAGGAAGCACTTTCAAAATCAAGCTCTTAATGACTTCTGCAGAAAAATAGAGTCCATAGGCCTCTTTCGTCAACCTACAGAACAGGCTGGTGCCTCAGACCAGCACATTGGCATTTAGGAAGGGGGGGATTTAACTCCTGCCAGTGTACTATTAATAAAGAGCAAATATCTAATACTAATAAACACTCATATTCATGGCAAATGATTTTCTAACCTGTCTACCAGACATCATACTAATTGAATAACTTTCCAATGTTTCTATTAGGCAGAGATAGAGAAACCGACATTTATCTGGGAGAAACGATTTCTCGAAATTTACTCTCGAGTTTTAGTGTTAATTTTACTTTTCACAAATGTTTTATATGGAGAAGGAGGACACATAAAATCCAAGTGGTTCCAACTGAGTAAGTAAATGAGACAACTAAATCCTACAAACTCAAGCACTCAAATAATTCAGGAATAAAATTAAAAAGCAAAATAAAGGCACCACTTGAAAAACTTGACAGTTACCTCTATCAGCTAAGAAAAGGAAGTGTGAAAGAAAATTGGCTAAGCAATTTATATGAATTCTTTAATCATATAGTGAAAAAGTAAACTCAGAATTCTCTGGGCTGAGGAAGTTTATTTCTTGAGTAGGTGAAAACTTGGTAACATAGGGTGGTACCCAAGTCATTAAGCAGCCGTATACTTCTGAAGGTCTCAGAAGCTATGTGGAACAAGGTTACCAGCAAAGCAGATAGTGGCAACACAAGTAAAACTCCACGGAGTGGCTAAGGTTATACAGAGTGAAATACACCTTACGTTAAACTGTGTTCTGTGACACCCAATAATTACAAGAATAGCGGCAGTTTACCCTTATTTTGAGCTTCGTACTACCACACTTCACTTGATCTTTATGTAACTACCCTGGACGATAGTCTTGACTTTCCTTTTCTTATTTGATAGAAAGGAGACTGGAAGCTCAAAGTAGGTAAGTGATTTCCCTGATAAAGTAATGGAGACTTGAAGTACAATCTTCCAAGTCCAAGCTCAGAGCTCTTTGTAATTGCACAAACCTTGAGTGGAGATAATCATTCTTATAATCAAAACCAGTCTTGAAAACTTGTCTGTGCCCCTCCAGAGAATATAATTTCATTTTTCTAATACTTAAGACATATGGGAGAAAATGCATTTCATTTTTAATTCAGAAACGTCTATGCACATTTAACTGTGTTTTCTCAGACTAAAAAGTCCCTTTCCTCCTCCTCGGCACTACAGTTAGAGATAGGTAGGCTCAGCAATATTTTCTACAATGGTAGCATCTGTGGTAGAATAAGGCCCTGGGTAGATCTTTTATTTCTTTCTATACTGTTTTTAGAAAGGCGTTTCCTTTACTTAGTCCTCCCAGCACAGTTGGAGAATGTTTGTATCAAGTTTATGCCAGCTTCCCTTCAAAGCAGAGAGCAACTGCTTAACAAATGGCAGGTTTATGTAAGAGGAAATCTCCATGGTTTAACGTGCTTTTGTTTCCTGTCAGTATGTACCTTCTGTTTTTGTTCACGCATAATCATCTTTTAACCTGCACAGAAAGGCAAAGACACCAAGGCTTGGGGAAATGGATATCCAAGCAATTCCTTCCTCATTGACTTTCCAGGTCTTAGCCCAAAGGGATTGCCATGAGACAGAGGACTCCAGTAACTGGTGTGCAGAAGGCTACATATAAAATAATGCCACAAAGTCCCCTGTAAAATGCCACAAAAGACCCTCGTCATCACTAGAATGAAGCCTTCTCTGTAGATCCGTTTCAGGACTACTAAAGGATTTGGCACTTATCTAAGCTGTTACATTTCCCCAATGAACACATACTCATTTGTCTGTGTGTCTCCATTAGACTGTGAGTTTTGACAGAATAGGGACTGACTCTATTCACCAGGGGCCTACAACCTGTTTTCTATTTTCTACAATGTTTGTTGAATGAAAAGATGAACCATATATTCTAGTGTGTGAAGTTTTGACTACAGAGAGGTGGCAGTGGGATTGATGAAGAAGGGGGCACTTCAAAAATGAAAAACACTAATAAGATTTGCTGAATGAGGAGGTTTATAATGTACAGATTAGTTGAAAGTGGGTTCAAAATATGTAGCCAGAGAAGATCATTGAGCATCTTAGGAAATAGAGGACTTTCTTAAATTCTGTGTAGGAGGAATTTTGTCAGAGATTATTCCTGAGTGAAATTGGAGTTTAGGATATTTACAGGTCACACTAAATGCTTATTTCACTCCTTTTAAAATCCTAAATTCGTGAGTGCTGGGCTGAACTTAGTAACTCACTTTCAAAGAACAAAGTATGGCTAGGGCAAATAATTGGTTAGCAGAGAAACCTTAGAAAGTGCCCGATATCCTCAATGAGATCATGCTGGCAGCATGGTCCACCTGATATGATGTGACTAGTGAGGCATTCCTCCTTGAGTTTTTTTTTAGGAACCATAACTACAGTCTAGTCATGAGAAAGCATCAGAAAAACCCAGAGTGATAGGCACTTTATGAAATACCTGACTGACCCTTAGTTCCCAAAGCTCTCAGCATCACAAAAAATAAGGAAAGACTGATGAACTACACCAAACATCGTGGTTATCCATTGATTAAAGGCAATATGTTATACTAGATGGCGTCTTGAAACATGAAAAGAACATTAGTGGAAAAAGTGATGAAATAAGGTCTGGAGTTTAGTCAATAGCAAAGTAGCAATGTTGGTTTCTTAGTTTTGATAAATATTCCAAGGTAATGTGAGATGGTAACAGGTGACAGTGTTTGCGTCCATGTAATGATGTAATTTGCCTTCAAAAGGCTGGGACCCTGTAATGTAATGTTAATATCATTAACCATAACATGTCAAATTTCTAAAGCACTTTCACATGCGCTGACTCATGATGGGACAATGTCATAAGACTGGTAGAACAGTTTTTTTTTCAATGTCCATTTTACAAATGAAGCAGCAGTGACTCAGAGATGAACTACCCAGCATCAAAAGTGTCAGCGCTTTGAGGTTGAATCATGGTCTTGTGATCCAGAGACTGTATCACTTTTACCTTTACCAAGTACTAGTAAGGCCAACATGAATATGTGTGTGTACCTTGTTGGAGCATGATGTAAGAAACTTGGGGATGGTTAAATAATTTGGATAACAATCATACTTCAATGGAAACAAAAACTGTACTGAGAATTGAGGTCTAAAGAATAAGAATTAGCTGACCTTTTCTTTGAAGCTCACAAATTAGCTTTTTGTTTCTCTTTGGCCACCTCTCTACCCTTATGTATTAGTGAGTTTCTTAGTTAAAATAATCTAATTACCACAGTTTTGTAAATCTGCAGAATTATTGCACTTTGCGACCCTTCAATTACTTTTCCTATTCTTTAGCTAGCTCTGGCTCCATCACCCTACATTTCTAATGCTGGTCATGTGGGTCAGAAATTTGTTACAATTCTGCTCACACATCCTGAGTGGTATTTTTCCTTATTTAATTTCCCTTGTCCCGATTACAATAACTGCACCCCTAGCCCTTAAAAGGGGCACATATTTACAGTTTAGAAACAGTTATAATTTAAAATATGACGTCTGTACTTCTGCAAGCACCCCTCCCCCCTTTTCAATCTCATTCCTTCTCTAGCAACATAAATTAGAAAGTAAAACCTGTACAGGGTTCCATTTTACCTCTTTTTTAAAAAATGTGTTCTTAAAGATGAAATGATAACGCTGCTGTTTCAGACCAAGGTTTCAAAGGAAGAGCCTTCTGCAAATACTTATATGCCCTTACATACGGAAATGGGTGTTTAAAAGCAGGTAGATGAGTATTTGTCCTAAAATGTGATCTTCCTTGTTGACTGTGGAGCCCGAAGAGCTATCCCTGTGCTTTGCTGCCACCTTGGCAATCCAGAAGGATTTACAACGCGGTTCTGCACACGGCGGCTGGAAGCGGCGTTCCCGCTGCCTATGTGGCTGGCGCAGCTCAGGGATGCATTCGAAATGGCTATTACTGAATGGCTTGGGTATGCTGCAAAGAGAATTTAGAACGTCTATCTGGTGGAAAAACACTTTCTCTTTTTTAAATAACTCAGTTTCAGCAAGATCCCCGGGCTATCTTCTGAATGCTTTACAAAGACGGAGTATTTCTTTCTTTCTTTTTTTTTTTTTTTCCTTTAGTCCGAATGGAGACGAAGGAGGAAGGAATCGGTCGGTCGAAGATGTCCGTGTGTGGATCTGAGTTTGCGCTCTGAGCGACGTCTCGGTTCTTTTGGGTGTGACGGTGACAGCAGAGACACTCTGCTGACAGCTTTCTCTTGTGTAAGCTTCCATCCCAGGTCCAGGAGATCACTCGCCCCCAACTGCAGTTAACTTCTTGGGAGTCCAGAGCATTAGTCAAAGGTGTTTACAAAATGCAAAGCATTTGGGCAGCCGAGGCAGAGGCTCCTGACTTCTCTCTTAAACCGCCCTCAAAGGATATAAGAAAATATCTAATATCAAAATGTAGGCGGTTAAAGTTGACCCGCTGCTGCTTTCAATGTTGGGACTTGGATTTTTTTTTTTTGTATTGTGGTTCTTGTTTGTGTTTCTCCCGTTTATTCCTCTCTAAGGCTGACACACATTCTCCCCCTCCCCATTTTCCACTCACATTCCCACCCGGTATCCGGTGTGGTGTCTTAATCTTAATTATTTGAATATGTGTCATTAGGCTTACTCGGGCACTTGATGGGTGGGTGGCATGCAGCTTTTCTTGTGGTTCCGTTTACATTTAGCACGGGTGGGTGGGTGCCCTCTACAATTTGTCTTGAACTCTCTCGAACACTAGTTAAAAAGCTAGCTAGAAAAAGCCACGAGTTCCAAATCTTCAAAGCGCAGCTAGGAATGAAAATAATAGGAGGGGCGGAGGGTCGAGGAGGAAAGGAATAAAAAACCAACTTCACTGGCAACTTCAATAAATCCGGCAACTGAAGGCAAAAAATAGATTCCGAGGGCTGCGTCTGGTCCGGATGAATCGCTAGGGCTCCTTCCCATCCCCGAGTCTGACGCTGGAAGCCCGCCACTGGCGTCTTGCCACGCGAGCGCCCCTAGACAGCAGCACACCCACTGGAAACGCACGTGAACAAAGCTCTCGTCTCGGCAGCCGCAGCCTGCGGTTTCCCAGCGGATTCCAGTTTCTCCGGGGAGGGTAGGGCGTACACAGGGTTAACTTTGTTCCCTCCCTAGTAGGAGGGAGAGGAGGGGGAGGGGAAAAGCTGCATACTCTCTCAAGCTGGGTACCTTGTAGTTAGTTGTACGTTCCAAATCTGTCGCCGTCACTTGGCGAGTTTGGTATCATCCATTGTCACCGCCGAGGAACCAGTGCTTGGAGATAACACCAGTGCTCGCAATCTCCGCGCCAAGGCGCCGCGCCGCTCCCGCTGAAGTGTGCCTCTGGTCCTCACTCCCAGGTGTCCAGCAGTGGCGAGACGGCACCTCCACGTCCGCCACTGTGTTCACCGAGCCCCAGGACCAGGTGGCAGTTCTCAACGATGGGCAGGAAGGACCTCGACGGCGACCCCTAAAACAATACCATGCCCCGGGAGCCCCGTTCCTGCCGAGCCAGCTTCTTCCCTTTCCACCTCCCCGACCCTGTCGGATTCGGATGAGCCATTGCCAAGAAGACACGGCGGCCAGGTAAAGGGACTGCTGTGCCAGGCGAAGTTTCCAGTAACCGCCGGAGCTACAGCTGTGCGGGCACCACGCTGCCTTTAGGGGAAGATTTTTTTCTTTTTTGAACCAGCGTGGGATGGTCATCAGGGTGGGGTCTTTCTAGGCTTTGTCTTTCACCTAGAGAGAAAATAGGCAGCTTAGCTTTTCCCTGACTTTAGAGATGTCTGTCTGCAGGTCAAATGAAATCTATCTCCTTTGGGAGTTTCGTGACTGAGCTCTGGGTTAAAACGCAAATGCGCTTGCCTACTACAAGCGTAATCTTAAATTGGGGGCTTCGGCACCCCTAACTTTGCCAGAGTCCAGTTTCTCACTTCCCTAGAATGAATCTCAACTTCCACCAGTAACACCCTCTCCTCATCTGCTGTTAATGTCACCGGGGTTATTATTAAGGTTGTATCTAAAGGCACCAGCACCTTCTCAAGCCGCAGTCCGGGATCGATTGGCAGCTAAACAGATGAGGTGGATAATAACTCGTTCTCCTCGGGTAGGAGGGTGCTTATTTTCAAAACCTTGTCTATTTCCAGGCTTGTTAGTCTTCCTGGAGCTGGCAGGCACTGATCTAGGGCCACCGCGCCTTCCTGGAGCCCCTGCGGGGGTGGCGAAGGCGCTGGGAGTCTAGGAGGATGAACCGGTATTGCGTTCCCTGAGCTGCGTGTGTGGGACGCAACGGAGGGTCGGATAACTCTCCCCTACGCGCTGAATGCAAGGGCAAGGAGACCACGAGGGTGACTGCAACAGGGCTTTGCCAGATACCACCAGGTTCTTGCAAGGCCTCTAGAACTCTGGAGAAGATCCTTCCGCCGAGCTGACCGGAATGGGGCTCGCCCTGGAGCTTCTAGTGCGGGCGCGGTAACTCCTCATTGGTAATCAAGCCCAAGATCAAGGTTGCAGAGTTGCTGTCCGAACAATAATCAGGGAGGAGAAACCTTAAGGGAGAGTGACTGAGGCAGGCTGGACCCAGACTTGACCCCATGAGAAATTCCTGGAGTTTAGCGGGCTCTGGCCTGCTGCAGTTGCAGGTCCAGGCTAAGGCCAGCGCTACTGTAGTCGTTGGAGCTTTGCTCCGGAACCTCCCAGCAAGATGGCACTCACAGTTCCCTCCGATTAGCGCCCCCAGCTGCTCTCTCTCTTCCCCGGAATATAGATTAGTTTATCCACTTCTCTCCGCACTGTATTTGGAGAGAAGATAGGCCATGTGTATCTAAGTCAACGTGTTTTCCTAGCTACCTTTACATAATGTGGTAAGGACAGTGACCAGCGTGCGCTAACAGCTACTCGTGTCTGCGTGTGTGTGTGTGTGTGTGTGTGTGTGTGTGTGTGAGAGAGAGAGAGAGAGAGAAAGAGCGAGCGCCCGAGTTCCAGCGTGCGTCCCCGCGAGGGCGGAGGGCGTGTGTCTGGGAGGGCGTGCGTGGGTTGAGAGGGAAACCGGGCGTTTCTCCAAGTGGTCTTAACATTCATTTGAGCGACGCTCAAATACAAGTAGGTTGTAGACACACTGAGATGCAAAGGAAATAAAAACAATTGAGGAAGTGAGGCCAAGTGACTCAGGTTTTGACTGAGGACCGGAGTGCAGTCGCGCCTGGGGTGCATCCGGAAATTATCCCCAGCGGGTCTCCGTACGGCTCCAGCCCAATTCTTCAGCCCCAAGAGCTGAGGGGATCCGTAGGGAGTTAGTCCTGGGCAAGTTTTCAACTCGCTGGTTGCAGCTCGCGTGGTCCTGGCAGCTGCGTGTCTCGGAGTAGCCCAGCGCTTGGCGCGGGCTCGTTCTCCCTCTTCTGTTCAGATTCAGCCTCTCTTCGGACTTGTTAAAACATGACAGCAACTTACCGAGGCAGGAGGCGCAGCAGTGAAAAGAGATGAGAAAACCCGAATATTCCTCCAACCCCCAGAAAGAGAGGAGCACTTGGTTTTCTTACACGTTACTCTTTAACCTTTGCAAAGACATTGCGAAGCAGAAACAAACGTTGCCTGTATACAAATTAGGCTTCTTTAGCTGTCAACCCTGTTTTTCAAATCTTTGAGGCTGAATCTCTGCTTGTCCACTGTAATTGATGAGGAAATTAAACAAGGCTCTTTTTTAGCAGCAGACGGGGTGAAGGGAGAAGATAGGGATGTTTAAAACAGTCATATTCAAATTTAGATTTCTCAATTAAAGTTATTTAAGAAGGTCCAGGATGAGGTCAGGGATCTAGTGATGGAGTGTGTGTGTGTGTGTGTGGGGGGGGCACATCACCAAGGTTGCCTGCATTTGAAATAACGTCATTTTGGTTGAGAAGCTTGTCATAATGTTACTCTTTAGTCTCACGTTTCGATCATTTCTCAATGTCTAGGTAATAGATTTTCCCCTCCCCCATTTGAAAGTACATTAGGGAAGTATGGGGAAATCGCCTTTCTAGGTTCAGTTGGTGGCATTATCCCTAAAAGATGAAGATAAGGGAGGGCCTGAGCAGGGTGGAGAGATGGAAGGCGCCACTGGGTCAGGATGGCATTCATGGTGTCAGCCCCGGAGCTCTGCAACTCTCAGAGAGGATAGGGTTAAACGCCCAGTCTGACTTTGCCTCTTGGAAAGCTTTGGGTTGCAGCCGCGCCTCCCATGCATTCTTTAAACCAGAAAAGTGGGAGGGACTCTAGGAGGGAGGGAGAGAAAGAGGGCTCCGGGAGGAGAGCGCGCCAGTGCGCGAGGGACCGAGGGAGAGGAGGCGCGCGGGAGCTGCGGAGGCGATCCCGCGAATTCATTACTGTAAACATCTCCCGAGGGTGTCAGGAGGGGTGGGGGTGGGGGCCGCGGCGCCTACATTAGTCTGGCCGCCTCGGATTGAGGCAGCAGTGTGTCCGGAGCAGCCTCCAGACCCGCACCGGGCGGCCGCCGCACTTGGAGCGAGCCCCGCGCCCGCCCCCGCGCAGCGCCGCACGCCGGGTCGGCGCAGTCCGCACACACTCAACGGAGCAGCGCCCTCCTCGGTCTGCAGCCGACCCCCGGGATCCTTCATAGCCAAGGAGCCCCGGAGCCGCGGGGCGGCTTTCCGCCACAGTCCCCGCTCGCCCCACTTCTTTAGGGGTTTGTTAGCTTGGCTGAGCGGAGAGGCGGAGAGGAGGCGGGGGCCGCGGCGGCCAGAGCCGAGAGAAAGTGGTATGCCCGAGCCCTGGAGGCGGAGGTGGCGGAGGACTGGGGAAAAGGATGCCGCGGTTCCGTGGGGGAAGTAGGCGAGAGCGAGCGAGGAGACCGGGGCCCCCGGGCGTCAGCCGGCTGCGGGGAGGCGCGCACCTCTCTGAGGCTCCGGCCTCCGCACCTTGGAGCCCCGACGCTGCGGGCGACAGGGCTCGGCTGCAGCAGCCGCCGCCGTCGCCACCGCCGCCACCCGGAGGACCGAACAAAACTTTGGATCTAGGGGAGGGCGCGGCGCTGAGAGGGATTACTACCCGGGCTGTAAGGCGACCTCGAGAAGCTTCGCAGGTAACGCGTCCCCAACCCTCTCCCTCCTCTCCTTACGCCCGGCTCCTGTTCCCTCCCTGAGCTGTTCCAGACGCTCTCAGGGTCTCGAGGAAAGTAAGAGCGAGGCGAAGTTAAAGAACCCGAGAATGGGTACCAAGAGCTGGCAGATCTGTAGTCACGTTAGCGGGGCAGCTGTGCAGGGACGCGAATCCCCCGGGAGTGATTGAGAACCCTTAGCCCCAGCTGGTGCCTGGTCTTGTAGCTCCTTGGAAATTTGGAATATGAGTTCAGGGGCTTTTAGTATTCTTCAGTCCAGGGAAATGATTCGTGTATTTCGCTCACCCCCACCTTCTCGCTCTGTCACCCTTAGCTTATTTTAAAAAATGATTTGCGCTTAATGTCTGTTCGCCCGCTTCGTTTTTCGGGCCCGGGAAAGGAAATTAAGGGAGGGGGGCTGAGAATTGCCAGAGAAAGGGAGAAACTATCCTCTTTTCTGATAGCCATAGAGTCCCCACCCCCACCCCCAACCCCAACCCCAACCCATTCACCTTCCGGCGTCATAAAATAGGAACTTTAGAAGTCACATTTTCGTGGAGGGGCGAGGGGCGACATGTTCGCTCCTGGTGGTGTGTATTTTCCATGATTATCCGTGTGCGTGTGTGTGTGCGCGCGCGCGCGTTGGGTGGTGTTAGAGAGGCCGAATTTTTATCGTTGTTCTGATGCACCGTGGTGCCTGGGAAGTGTGTGGCCGCGTGTGCACTGAGGCGGGAGTAGCCGAGAGAAGACTATCACGTTTCCCGAACAACAGCCTTACTTAGGGTAAGAAAATAGTTGCAGCTTCCTCCTAGAGCAAAAAGATTGCAGCCCCAACTCCCTGACGCCCCCTTTCCCCCAACTGAGTTTTGAGTTTCTAAGCAGCTTAGTGTTTGCTGCTATCTTTATCATGATCATTATTTATTCACCTGGAAACTCATCCTGCCTTCTCTTGTGAATGGAAATCAGCCTCCAAGAGCTTTTGATTAATTTTAGTGAAGAGAATCTCTTGTAAAGCTTACAGTAAGCTAATCAAGTGCAAGGCACAAATCCGTGTAAATGCTCACGCTGGAGTGCAAGGTGCTGATTAGATTTCTTTACATGCTGCATTTGCTATGCAAAGCCTCTTCTAAATGGGAGCTATTGCTTCCTACTCAGCTGGGAGGCTCTTTCTTTAATCACGCAGGGTTTCAGGGCGCTTTGGAGCATGTCCACTCGCTCACAGGCTTATTGCAAAAAATTTATTATGTCTAACTTCTCCCAGCCAAATGAAGGCTAGCTTCCATGTCACACCGATACTGTCTGTAGACTTAACTGGCATGACCTTATTAAATCTCCAATTAAAGGATCCCCAAAACATTTGAGGTAAATGGAATGCAGGTTGCATTTATCCAGGGATATATTTGGTGGTTGCAGTGTGAAATTTAAAATCTTAGGTCAGTACTTGAAACATCAGAACTGGATTATTATTCCATTTTAGTCACTGAGTAACATGGGCCTGATCTGCGTGATGGGCCAGACCACCATATTAGAAGAGAAGCAATCTAGATAATATACATACCATGAAAAGTTGCTTCCCCCCCAGTATTATTGCTCCTGAAAATAGAACTTCTTTTCTTTCCCTCCTGGAAAGCCAGAAACAGGATAGGATTAAACCATTTAAGGATTTTTAATAATCGTAGATGACAGTGCAACACCATACTGTCATGTTGAGTTGCAAGTACCTGTGACTGGAGAAGGTTGGAAGATGAAATTTCAAACATTATTCCATGTCTCTGCCAGTAGGTACAAGGAATTGTAAAAAGAATTGGGCTAGCTGTACTGTAGCAGAACCTATTACATACCTAGCATAGAAGGAATGCTGTTTTTTCTTTTTTTTTAATGCCCATGTCTTAACACTTCAGTAGTTTCATTGCGATTCTAAAAATTCTAGGGGATGCTTTTAACAGAAGAAAGTAGATTTCCAAATGATACCATGCTGGGCTACCCTGGGGTCCCCAAGGCACTCAGGCTTTTCCTGTATGCTTGGTTTTAGATGATGTGATCATATCCCAGTTTGACTTTGACCGGCTGGATCTAATTTGAACCTTCTCTGATGCCTGTTACATTTATATGCTGGCCTGCTGGAGAGTTTGATTTAGGATTTAGACATATCTCCTTAAAGCAACCTTACATTTTCCCAGTTTAAAGCTGTGGTTTCAAGAAAGGCTCAAGTATGTACAAGTCCAGGAGCCTTGTTCTGCAGAGACCCAGCGTGAGCATCTGATCTAATTTGACTCTTCAGCTTTGGACTTTATGAGGAAGAATTGCTGCTTCTGTGATCATCCCCCGGTCTGTGGCAGTGTGGGGGGGGGGGGAGGTCTCAAGTTAAAAAGAATAACACAAAGCAGCAAGGGTGCTGTGGGCCTTTTGGTTTTGCCCTCTGTTCAGAAGATTCAGAAAAGGTCAAGGTGATATAATATTTCTGTTCAGGGTGGAAGATAATCATGTTTTGATATCTTTATTTTAATTTCAATTCAAGTTCATTGTCACTAGATTACTTTAATAACTTTGTGGTTTCTGCCACAGTGATTCAAATTCAGTCCATTAGTGACCTCTATCTGTGAGAAGGGAATACTCATTGTTTTTCTTCTCCTTAGACTCTGTGGATTATGTGGGGGTGGGGACCCCACCACCTCTTTCGTTCTTTCTGGATATTTCCATTTTTCTAATTTGATTTTTCTGGTACAGAATTCAGTGTGGATAATGGTATTTAATAACAGTAATAAAAATATCATGGGCCAGTGGAGAAGTTACTGAATGGGTGTTCCATATAGCCTTGATAATATGATCAAAATAAATAAAACACTGGAACTATCCACTGCCAATGAAGGGACTGTACGGTCAGGTAGTGTATTGTTTTAGAACCCACAATGCTGTTAAATGTAAGTGAAATTTTATTGCTCCTAAGTGCTTACATAACAAGGGAAACTTGAGACAAGCTCAGAATGTATATGTGGTAACTAGACTTCATGGTAGCTGTGTGTATGTCTTTAAATTCAGCTGTGCTTGGACTGTGAACTTATGGCACAGATCAAAGAGTGTGAGAAGAGTGTTTATAAACAGATGGTCCTTTTAAGGAGACTTTTAAAATTTGATTCCTAATCCAGGTTTGTCTTCTGAAGGTTTTCTAATAGAAATATCAATTTTGGTTGCTCATTCTGAATGCTAATTGAAGACAAAGTTTACTGAATTTCTTTGGTGAGCAGTTACCATTATCTGACGTTTTCCAGATGGTTTTTGATGTAGTGGTATTTGGGGATATGGAATTTTTAGGAGGTTTTCTTTCTTTTCCCTGGGGCAAGTTTTAAGCAAAAGACTTTTTAAGACTAGGTATTATTATTATTAAAGTTAAACTACCATTATAATACTTCAGGTGACTTTCTTGCCTTTTCTAGCCTCCAAATGTCTTTGCATTTGTGCAATTGTGTTTTTCTTTTAAAACTACATGTTGAGATTAGAACTGTTTTTTCTTACTCTTTTCAGTAATACATTCCTTTCAATTAAGTATCTGATTATAAGAATACACACACACACACACACACACAGAGAACCATTTTAAGACAGAGATTCTTTTCAAGGTTTTAAACTTGTTGCTTTTTAAGGGCTATGACACAAATATTGCAATAAAAATATCCTGTATTCTGATGAATACAGAGACTTACTTCAGTTGCACGGAACAGTAAAACACTGTATTAGCAAAATAATCAGTGGTATTTGGAGTACATGTTCAAAATCTGTTAGAACCTTCATGGTTTTTTTTTCCCCCTTGGCGAATTTTGCATCTACTAGTCTTTTTGGTTTTCTTTGATTCCTTCTACTGTAGCTCTTTGAAGTGATTCAAAATTAAACAGTAGCTACTTTTTTAGGCAAATTCATCATGTTATGTTCAGGATTCCAGAAGAGTTAATGATGCAGAAAAAGTCCTGTAAAACATCTTTCTAAAAGAAGTCCTTCTCTTGCAGGCTTCCCACTTACTGGCCTCCTGTACTATTTGCAGTGAATTGGAACTCCATTATTTATTTATTTTTCAAATACCACCTCTAACTTAATTTAATGTGGGATGTGTTTCTGCAAAAGCGGGCAGCTCCCTGTGTCCTGAGTCGCCTGAACAAAGCAGTGTCGTTGTTACAGATCTGTAATAAGGGAAGGTCAAAGGAAATGTTCTTGTATAATTTGGAAAGGCAAAAGGCCACATTCATGATTCTCAAACACTGGTCACTTATGCTGCTAATACTTAATAAGGACATACTTTCTTCTGGCAGTTTCATAGTTAAAGACCTCAGCCATGTTTTGAAGCATTCACAGAATAAATCTTTGGCACTACTAACCCTTAGGTGCTTATTAGAACTGAGGATTTTTTTACCCCACTTTCTTCCCAGGTTGCTTTTAAGGGCATGTGCAAGCAACTTGGAAAAAGGTCTTCTGTTCCCCTCAGTTCACAGGTCATATTGTTATATTTCAGTTCTCTTTATTAGAGCTTTCAAGGTACGGCTAAAAAGAATCTTCCGTCTGAACCCTTTATGAACCTGAGGGCTTTTGGATTTAAACCTACTGAAAAATACTGGGTCTCAAAGTTCACAGATGCTATTAGGCCTCAGAACACTGAAACCACCTTCAGCGGGGAGTAAAAGAACAGTGGTTCCTAAAATCGGTTCACAAATACACTGCCCATTGAAGTCAACAGAGGTCATGTGGCTGAATGGAGAACATTAGACACGTATCAGTCCTGAAATAGGTTCACATGCTGGTGTCACTCTTAGCCCCAGCTGCCTATGGGTGTCACTTTCATCAGAGTCCAGTATCTAAACAGTCTCTGTAATCATTTCGCTCTCTCACTTTGCTCTCAAACGTGGACTGAAATACTTAGAAGAAGGAAATAGTGCAAGAATTGTAATATTCATCATACATTTTAGATAGAGAAGAAGTGAGAGGTTAGTAGAATTGTGTGGATAAACACTGACCATAGAGGTTCCAGGGAGATCTTTTAAAGATTGACACTAAAACATATTTGTATCCACTGTGATTACCCCTGGCCCTTGTGTTTTCTTGCCCTCACTTACAGGAGGATTTCATTTATTCTTCACAACCGTCTCTGTGAGTTGGTACAAGAAAGCCCTACCTGTTTAGCTTCTGACTGGGTAAACTGAGTCACAAATAAGAACTATGTAAGGCTGCACATTGTATGTTTTATCAAATAGATACAGGATTCTCCCGATAAAGATGAGGCATTTTATTTTAGACAAACCCACCCCAAATGATCAAAGTTGGTTTTTTAAAGTTAAAATGGTAAAAGGTGTTGCAGTCATACAAAGATTTCAATTTGAAATGATAGCATTTCGCCCTCTCTCTAACATTATGTTAGATCACAAATTTGCCTGCTCTAAATGAGCATAATTTGATGACGTAGGCATTTGGCACCTTAACTGCAGTGGGGAGAGAGAAATAAAGGAAGGAAAAGAAAACTGCATTCTTGGGTGGGCACACTCCATTCTACACATGACCTTGTATGAATTACTTAATCTCTGGGAGACTTAATTTCCTCTCTGCCGAGTTCAACAGAGTTGTCGAGGGGTCAAATAAGATTAATGTGTGTGAAAATACCTTGATAACAATACAGTGTTATATTCCCATAAAGAGGCCTTATTCAAATTGATAACATTTATCACGGCATGAATGTCTTGTGCTAGGGTAGACTGGGTTTTATATAAATAAGGTAGTAACCAAGACAGAGTGCCCTGTCCGTTAGGAGTTTTTGTTCTTGTGGGTGCTACTGCCCACCCAATAAATTGTCTGGTGGCCCCTGCCTTGTTTTTTCCATTCATTTAATGATGGGTTACCTCTGTTTCTGTATTTTCTCTATTTGGATGCAAGTATCTTTTTAAAGGTGAAGGATAATTAGGGTGAGTTGAATTCAAGGGTAAAACGTTCCTTTGGAAATTGAAAATTGAGGATCCTTTTTTGGGGAAAAAAAAAAGTTAGTAATAGGCCTAGGAACCTGAACTAAGATTGTTTCTCTTTTTCACTGGGTTTTTACTTGAGCCATCCAACTTACCTTTTGCTAAAACACTATCATTAATAAAATATACAGTGATTTATTTTGTATGCAAATAAGGCAGACTAGAGCAAAGACTTATCTTTTTAGTAGTTTAGCAAACCTCTTTAACCCATTACTTGTGAATAAAAAGACATGATGTATATTTGAAGGTGATGTCTATTTCTAAGTTTGGCCTTATTTTGATGTTGTTCGTGTCATTAAACCCTGTGGGACAGTTTTTTTACAATTTATTTGCATATTTTATTAAGCTGTAATTTACACTTGTCAAATCTGAGGTTCTTTTAACTTTAAATATTTCAAGAGTGAGCGTGTTTATTTCACTTCGCTAATTTGATTACATTTAAGCCTTTGTAAAGGGTATTTCTTAATTGTTTTAGCATTGCTTAGTTGACTGCCTCATAAAACACATGCGTACGTGAAGGGTGTATTTATAAAATCTAATCTATGATTAGATTATGATTCTCAGTCAGAAGAATATTTCTGTCAGTGATTTGAAGTATGAAGTTTGTATCTTAACAATGTTCTTCACTGTTTCTGATTTGCCGTTTGTCAGAGTTTTGACATTTGCTTTTTTCCCAAGTTGATCGGTATGTTAGAACATTGTAAATAGTCAGGTATAGTACTGCATTTTAACATGAATGATTACTTGGATAGTTTGGCAAAATTAATCAGAGTAGCTTTTGTTCTGGTAGTTCTGAGAGAGATAATAATAATATTAGAAGAAAGAAAATGTTTGCTACGACTCAGAGAAGTTCTAATAAAATAAGAAACCATCTCTAGGTATATGCTTAGGAAGTTAGTATGTATTTGTTATCTTTGCAATGCACAAAGTCTCAGGTGCTCTGGAGAAGGAGTACTGTTATACTCTGAAGTTAGGTGGTGCAAATTTAGCCTACATGTTTCTAGTTTGAAGCAATGAGATGACCCAAGCAATGTTTAATTAGAGATTTACCCCCAAAAAATAGGTCTTAGGGAAACTGTAAGTGAAGGAAAGCACAAAATTACAATCAGAAAATACATTTTTGTGTCTGTGGCCTGGTCCTTGTGAAGTAGATATGTTTGTAGAGGTTGCAGGTATACAATAGAGGGTAAAGGTGACTTATTCATTGATTCAGGAGATAATTTTTAGCCCTAACCATGTATGAGGCATGGAGTAAGACTGGGTGCAGGAAAGCTAGATAAGGCAGGATCCCTCTACTGGGGGCTACCCAGGCTGGTGAGGAGAGAAGCAGACACAAAATGTAATTGCATTGCAGTTTGATATATGATTGGAGATGTGTGGTCAAGGCTACGGGTGTCAGGAATGCACAGGGTTAGTGAAGAAAGCTCTGCATTTGGAGGGGGATAATCCTGGGTTCCAGTGCTGACTTTGCCACGGGTTAATTTTGTAAACTTGGCCAGATTTCAAATATCTTCTAGTCTTTGTCTCCTCAGATAGCAAATGGGGGAAATACTTTGTATTCACTAGTTATTTCTCTGAGGCTTGAGATGACTGTGTTAAACATCTAACTGTTTTGGCACATAGTAGGCGCTTAATAAATGCTGACTGTAGATCCTTCTGTCTTGGAAACTATAATGATTCCACTGTGTTACCGTTACTTTTTACCAATACTTTTGCCATTTCCCTGGAATCCCAAAGGCTTTTTGATTGAACATGATCTTCTGAAAAATAAAATCGTATTATTTGTGCACGTAACAGGCCTGAAAAGCATAGCAAAAGAAGTTAGGATTCCACACAGGGGCTAAATGAACTATGGCTGGTGGTATGTAGTATAGGATGATGGCATACAAGAAGGCCTAGGGAAGGAAGAGAGGCTAGTGATTAGAACATGTCTCATTTTGGGGGATCAGACAGTGATGTCATCTGGGTCCTGCCTAACTTGGATGTTTTTTGTTCATTGAAAGTATAGCCTTTGTGGCAATTGAGAAGTTTGTCCTCATGTGTCCCAGCTTCTGGCCATATAGAATTCCACCGATGATCAATGCCTGCCGTTTGCGAGGAGTCCTGGGTCTAGACCGTGACACCAAGCACAGTGAGTTGTGGTTTTTATGTCTCTGCCATCGAGCACTTGCTTCACGTAAATCATTTCACACATGACTCTTGGCAGAGTCCTGAAAATGCTTTATGGTAGAAGATGAACACGTAAATTATTGGGATGCTTCCATAATGCTTATTCTGTCTTTACAGAATGATTATACCTTGCTTGTATAATGGTACACACTGATGGTAGAATCAGAGTGATGCTTTGCGGGTATCAGTTCAGTGTGGAAATACGATTTCAGAAGGTAATTTTCAGTTAATTTGTAAAGGAACTCATTGCTTTTACCATAGATGGTGCCAAACAAATACAGTGCTCAGGTGTCCTGGTCAGAACATATGATGGTGGAGTTATTTTTCATTTATCATTATAACTGCACATATACATAGTATAATTTCTACATTTTACTCAATAGTTGAGGTTTGTTGTTTTTTTTTTCCTCTCCCAAACATTTACGAACCCACAAATTTATTGATGTAAGAAACTTAGATTCAACAAGACGTTAGGCACGTCCCAGAGCCCAGACCTCCATGCTGGGTAACACACAAGCTTTTCCTGTTAAGATCACATAATATATAATGTAATATATACACATATAATTAATCAAATTGGAGCAGTTAGAAGCAAGCACTAGAGGGTATACTGTAAGCTGTTAACGTCTTAGGAAGTAGCTTCTGAACCAACGTTCAACCCAACATAAAACAATAAAACCTTGTTTTGCTACTTTAGGAAATGTAAGAGAGATTAAAATTCCTTGGGAAATAGTTTAAAAAAGTATTTCTTTCCCCAAATAGGTAGAGAACAAGTCCAATAGTGCTGACAGCAATGGAATTTAAAACTCGATTCAAATAAACTCTGAGCCCCGAAGGAATACCAGGCAGATATCCATTGGAGTCACGAGCTTGTGACTGAGGATTTAACAAAGATTGAGTACTTACTGGGTGCCAGGCACCATGGTCTGTTTTGTGGTAAGCATTTGGGATGTATTTTTTCAAACAAGACCTCATCCCTGCTCTTAAAGAAGTCTGATGGGTTAGCCTGTAGAGTCACCCTTTTTTGAAACTTGACTCATCTATCTGAATTAACTGGAGGAGCTGGTTAAAAACACAGCTGGGTTCTAGACCCTAATCCTTTGTGAATTTCGGAGTGTACTTTTTGTGTGTTTATCGCCACGTAGGAAATATTGCTCAGTGTAACCCCGATCTTCGAGGAAAGGATCTTCAGACGGGCTGGACACCAGGGCTGGCCTCCCTCCAGCTAAGCAGTCTCCTGGGTCTTCTCCCTGCCATCAGTGTGTGCTAAGCCATTGTACTGTTTTTGAGGTCCCTGGAGTTAGTTTCCAAAAAAAAAAATTATGTTTATCCTTTAGTGATCACCACCTCTTGGATCCTCACCGCTCTGGGTGCAGCCCATTGAAACTTGTCATGTCATGTGAGATCCGGGACAGTCTGGATCACACTGCTCAGACCTCATTCTCCAGCACCCACTTCCTACAGCCTCGTTCCAAAGATGGAAAGGCGTGACCCTCTCCGTGCTTTGCCTTTCCCATGGTATTTGCCCTTTACAAGAAAGCGTGTCCTGCTCACTCTCCATTTGGCAAAGTCCTTTCCTTTAAGACCCACATAGATGTAACTTTTCCTCCCAATCAAAATTCATCACTTCTCTCTCTGGATTTCTGTAGTGTTTTGTCTGAGCCTTTATTGGTTTCCTGTTTGTGTTGCATTATAAGATGTTTGTGTTTACATGTGTGTCTCTCCCATTAGACCCTAGGAACCTTGGCCCATTCGTTCTGTCTCCTTAGTGGTAACAGTGGTGCCCAGTGCATCAGGTTCTACCTAAATGGAACTGAGGAAATAAATGTTTAATTACACTGAGCAAAAAGATCTTCATAATATAGTGAGAGAGACTGCTTCCTTTTGAAGTACTTTTTCATTCCCATGGATTGGTTGCTCAGTGATGGAAAAATATAACCACTACCTTTCTGCCTTCCTCTAAACAGGTTTGTCAAGGCAGATGACTGCTGGTTAACCCAACCTCATGGGCATTGAGCTCTCTAAACCATACATGAGGCAATTCAGATGCCACACTGGATAGATCTGTTTGAAGAAGAAATAATTCTGCTTTGTGATATGCCTGTCTTGGCATTGAGAAAAACTGTTGTTAAGGAGATGTTCACACAGATGTGGTTTTCCACAGATGAGAAATTCAACTCGTAGCATTTACTTCGTGTGTCTGCCTTGGCATAATTAAAGAGAGCAAAGCAAAGAACTTGTGAAACATCGTGCACTTGTTCTGTATTTGATGGTCTGCTCTTTTTAAACAATTTTGTGTTTTTATCCTAGGCACATTATTTCCTGATGGAGATCTCTGAGGAGCCAGAGCTTTCCAGAGGGGATGAAAGCTGACTAGAAATATTAACAATTCCTTAATCACTCTGTTTTCACAAAACGAGATCCACTGTAGACTTCAGGATTTGCATATTGAATGCAGCAAAGAGCACAGGAAGGTTACAGTACATTCTGAACTTGCATGATTTAATGTGATCATGACAGTTATAGCCGGTGGACTTTCGGTCCTTCTTGTTGGCCAAAGGATGATTCTAACAAGACTTTGCTACGTCCATGATGGATTATAAGCTAATGGACAGAGAGGGCGTGTATGCAAGTGATGTGTGTGTGAGCACCCATTAAACACACTCCAATTTCCCGCTCCCGCTTTTTTAAGCAAAAATTTCAGTGGTTGAACGCATGGAAGAGGATGGATTGTATTTTGATACATCCTTTCCTTGGCCCTTTGTTTCCACTGGGCTATCTGTATGTTGATGATACTTCCCATGCCAGTAGGGAACATGTGGTGTAACACTGGAGATGATTTTCGATAAACCCCTAACCCTTTAGTTCCAGCTGTTTACACCACCACTCCAGATTTTTAAATATTAATTTATGAGACTATTGAGAAATAATCTCCTTTCCTGAATCTTGAATCACATTGAGTATTTGCAAGGCCATATTCTCATCCAGCCAGGATCAGTAAAAGGAAAACAACAATAGCAGTAATGACATTGATGGCAGATAAGGTTTATTTAGAGTGTTGCTTATGCAGTCAGTCCTGTATGTTATCACATTTAAATCTTTGCAGAAATCCTGTAAAGCAGGTTCTGTTATTACAATTGGACATTACTTACTGATGGGTGTAAGGGATGAGCTGCTAACCCCCTGCTTTCAGCTTTCTCTATTTGAGTTTTCTAATGGGTAACTCTAAGAAATCGTAATTTCATCTTTCCTATTTTTGAACTCAAGAGATTCTCGAGTGTTTTGATATATTTCTGTAACATGGAAACATTGACGAAACACTAATTTGAACACTAAGCGTGGCAACTTTCAGCACATTTTCAGTCCTAAGGGGGGTGTGTGGGTAAGTGCCTAATGATTGGAGGCTGCGAGACCACTCTTCCATTTCTTCCCCTTCCCCTTTTACCAGCACTGCTAATAAATAGTTAAAAGGATTGATTCCAGATTCACCTCTTTTCCCCTGTGGAGGTGATAATGGGCAGTGGAATGACCAGAGGGCAGATAATAGCGTGAAGTATGTAGCCTCTCAGAGAGCCTGGAAATAATGGAGAATTGACTGGGTTATAAATAGGTCAGATTCGCTCCTTTTCTAAATCTCTGTAATTGTTCAGGCAGTCGACTTCTATAGGGTAAAAAAAAAAAAAAATGACCAGAGATGGACTAGGAAAGACTTGTTCTCCATCGGTAATTTGAAAATAAGTCCAGTATGTGCTGGCAAGTCTTTACCTTGTCCTGTTGGGTTTTAATGGTCCTTCCCTTTTTATACTTTCTGCTGATGTGCTCACCTCTGCATATTAAAAAGTTTGCCTTTTTGAATTCTGAGATTGTAATTGAGACCCTTATTTGTCCATGGCATGTCCATGTAAATCTTATTACTACTATTGTCTGGATTAAGTGATTCATTCGTTAATTCCTTCCCTTCCCTTCTGTTCTGTGTTCTTTTGTTACCATATCCTTATTTTCTTCCCTGAAGGTGACTGTGGATTCTTTCTGACCTGGGTCAGGTGAAGTGGGCTCATCCATGGGGTTGTTTATGAAATCAGGTACTGTCTAGGTGGGGAAGCACTTTGGTGACTGGCTCCACAACCAGCCAGCCCATTACCACATGAAAGCACCAGCTGTGTTTGGCCGTCTGGTGCATTCTGCCACGTTTCTATCTATGAATGTGCAAATCTCGCTGAATTGGGTAGAATCAAAACATTTGCTCCCTGTAATTTGCAACCAAAAAAACGATCAAGCCCTATAAAATAAACCAGAAAGGAAACCTGAACACACCACCATTGATGGGACTAGACATGGCTGCCTGGCTTATCTGGACCCCATGTATCTGTAAATGGTGTCCCTCTTCCCAGCCCACTCTGAGCATTGAACTCCATCAGATTTTCTGCCTGACTTCAATGTCAGTATGTTATAGAATGAGCTAATCATTCTCAATAAAGTCCTGCTCATGCTTCATTCACATTTCTTTATGAAACAAGATATGCTGCCAGGAACAGTACTTCAAGTCATCTTTAATAACTCCCTTTCAGTTCTCTTCATCTCTGCCATCACTAGTTTTACACATTTCCAAAAAAAAAAAAAAATTCTGTCCTTCTTGCCCTTTCACTGCTGCTCTCCTGTGACCATCATAGTGTGTCTCCTTCCCCCATCCCTTTCATCTTTCTTTCCCCAACCTGGACACCAGCGATGTGACTCTTCCCCATTCCTGTGCTGGTAATATCACTCCCCATCACACACAGGGTCAAGTCTAATCTGACATTCAAGGTCCTTCTTTCTGAAGCTTTCTCTGACCTTTATAACAAGAGTTAATTTTCCCCTCTTTTGAGCGAAATTTAGGATATGCCTTTCATTTTATCTTTACAATAGTCTCAGTGTGGTATCAAATGTCATCAAACACTTTGTCTTCACTATCTGATGGTGTGCTCATTTAGGGTAAAGGCCATGTTGCCAAATAAAGAAACGTTCAAGTTCAACTGAACTGAACTTAGGTGTCTGGCCCCAAGCTACTTCTGTAAAATGTCCCTACTACAATAACAGTTTGTTTACCCCGTGTGTGTTACTTCCCATCAGATTTAAATGTTGAACAAATTGATATTTACAAAGTTTGCACAAGTAACTCTGGTGTATATGAATGTTCCATTTATCTAATAGAAGAAGCTTCCTTTGTTCTTTCCATGGAATGCTTTTTCAAATCAGTGCAGCCTCTTGCTTTAAAAACAG
The DNA here is from genome assembly GCA_963574575.1 of Galagoides demidoff. Classification (NCBI taxonomy): domain Eukaryota; kingdom Metazoa; phylum Chordata; class Mammalia; order Primates; family Galagidae; genus Galagoides; species Galagoides demidoff. The sequence continues at coordinate 27,176 of CAUYQV010032483.1, forward strand.
GAAGGTGGAACATTCCAACAGCATCATGAGTCCTCTGTTTGTATTTGTGAAACCTGTACTCTTTCCAGGCCTCTAGGCAAGAACAAATAGAAATAATCAGAGGCATTAGAACTTGATTATGTTGAATTGGATTCTTACAACTGAGGCTTGATAGCTAAAATTAATGGTGTAGTAGTTTATACTGAAAAAGATACTTGTAATATTGCAAAACCATAGTCTCCAGCTTGCCGGAATCTTTGAAGACATCTGGATGTTTTGAAAAATACAATAATCACATGCTTCTTTTTATCTCCACAATTGTATTCTTTTTAAAAGGGAGCTGTATAACGATGTAGGGTGGGGGGGGGTTAGAAGGGAGGCCATGGAGTTTGGATTCAAACAGACTGGATTTGAATCTGTGTTCCCCCGGAAGCAGCTGGGATGACTTCAGCATCTTTCTTCATCTTTGTGTGTACTTCCTCAATTTTCGAGTAGAGAAAAATCAATGCTCAGAGAGAGGATCACTCTGATGAACACATCATGTGATACCTGCCACAGCTCCAGGACTGGTGTGCGGTTAGCTCCCTTCCCCTTTGCCCTCCAACTTGAACTAATACAAATGCTGTGGCTTATAGATTGCTATTTTTTTTTTTTTTTTGGTCTGTGTCAATAAGTCTGTTCTATGAGACCCTGTTACCATTTTCCCAAAGGATCTCTCTCTGGAGCAATAGTACATCTTGCCAGATTTCTTTATAACAATATTTATTTCTGGGGTCCAGAAGAGGATAAGGTAACCTAGATGTAGACACAGTTCCCTCTCAGGGAACTCATTGCTGAAGAATTCTTAAAAATCACATCTCTTCCTGGGAAAAAAGGGAATTCTTTCCAGCAGTTGCATTACCTCAAAAATAGTGGGTAGGATGGATTATTAGAAAGGGCTTACCCAAAGCAAGTGCTCTTTTAAACACCCGCCAGGACGGGTGGTTGGCTTATCAACAGAAAAAAAAATGAATTTTTTCTACTAAATTTCAGCTTGTCACTGTAAATGAGAAAATAGCAACCTTCACAATGTCTTCTATGGGGCCGGTGCTGCCAGTGTCTCCACTAGGTGGAATTCTCAAGTAAGAGCTTCTCAGACGGAACATTTATTCCTACAGAACCCTAGGGAATGTCTGTTAGGAAACGGGTAAATAACAAAATGAGAACCATTACAGACAGGGAAAGCGAAAAGGCAAATCAGGTATTTACTTTTCTGTAGACAATATTATGGAAAATATTGTGTGGATTTCATTTAGAATGAATGATGTAGTTATAATCAGCTAATGAATATTTTTTCTTTTTCTGAATAATAATATTATTTAAAGCTAGGAAGGTGCTTTTCATATCAAAATCCTCTAGCCCTATAGAATTTTGTAGACTTCTTTTCTGGAGCTTGGGTAGTAGTTAGTGTTGTTTTAGCCTTTACTTAGATTTTGGTGTAAAGGCTTGCCTGCCATTTGGAAACTCAATGTTAAAAGATACAGGATAGATTTTTTTTTTCTCCTATAACAAATGAATATTAGAGCTTATACTTGATGACAATTTTCTTTGTATTAGTGGCAATCTCCTTGTATAATACTCTTGGAAAACTGCAAAGGGTTTCATGGGGGGAATTGTAGCATTTCCTTCATTAAAGATTCTTAAAATAAAAATAACTAATCTGAAGGTTTAGCTTCAATTTGGTCTTCTTATGATAGATGTACAAGTAAGTTGGCCTGTCACGACCCCTTCCATTCTATGATTCTGTATTGCTAGATCATTAATGGAGTTTCCATGAAAATATCTAACAAATAGATTCCTGAAAAAAGAAATTATATTCAGATTATACTTTATCCGTAAGTGACAGAAAGACTTGTAGATGAGGAAATCTAGTGAGAAATCCCTAATTTCGTTTAACTGGTATAGGTCAGATAGGATTTTGACGTCACCTTTTCAGAAGAACTCCTAAAGAAGACAAAGGGGTTTAAACTTCAAATCTCGTTTTCTTTTCTATTTGTAATTAAGGCACCTTGCTGATGGAGGATTGGTACTTGGTATCTATCCAAGGTGGTAAACAGGACCTTTTGAACATAATTACAGTACTATAAGGAATAGGATTGTCCGGGAAGATTAGCAAATGAGGGTGGGGTGGGGGAGTAACTTGAGAAAGGCCTAGGCATCCTACTGGCAGAAATAACCCTCTAGTATCTTATTTTCTGTGTGCAGTAGTTCTTACCCTTCTCTAAGGGGTATTTAATGAAAATTCTTAAAAATCTGAAATACTTGTTTTCTTCGTGTCACTCCAGATCTCTCTCCTTAAAGCTCCATTGTCACCTCCATTGGTTGTTTTCAGTAGACGGAGACAGGAGAGGTGGTACCTGTGGCCCCTGGCACATCCAAACGTGGCTCTAGGCAGGTGGGACCTGGAGCATGGCACAGCTGGTCAGCATTGGGATTAAGTGGGCCTCGCTTTGAATCCCGGGTCTACCACTCTCTGACTGTGAAATCTTGGGCAAATTAAGATTTCGTCAAAGACTCTTCTGTAAGATTAAGATATTAATACATGATAGAGTTCTTACAAGATTAAATGAAAGAAGCTATGCAAAGTGTTATGCATAGTTGGATGGTAGGATATTACTGTCGGTATTTTATGTGTTTGGCGATTTTACCACTGTCTCCTAAGTTCTTTAATAAATGTGTAGATGCATTGCATGCACAGACGGGTACAGGGAGGAGAAAGATCAATGTGTGTAGGGGTCCTGCCCTGAAATGCCTTAAAGATTTGTTTTATTGGAGATTATAATGGTACCAACTAAGATAACTGAAGATTTAATTCAGTTATTGTTAGTGAGAAAGTGTAGCTGTGCAGGGAGCAACCTGAAGGTGAGAACTTCTTCAGAATCCTTTCTGGGTTTGCAACTCCTATTTCCCTCATTTCTTAAACCTTTCGTTCTGGTTATCCTTTTCCTTCCTTATGTCCTATAGTAGGGCATGTGCAAGTATCCCTATTACTAGGGATTCCCAAGGAGGAGAATGAACTGCTGAAGGTCATGTCTTTTCTGTTTTGTTTGTCTATGTACCAAATGGGCATTTTATCAATGACTGATGCCATTAATTGATGATACAAGCTGTGTGGGGTACTCACAAGATCAGTAGCACACTGGACAGCAACACTGGATTCTGTTGTTTGTACTGCCTCTATGCCATCTTTGACTTCTGATTGTTTGAGTCTTGGGCCTCAGATTTTTCATCTGTACAAGGTCAGGCAGTTCTAGTAATTCTCTGATTTTTAGAATCTAGGGAGTTGGTATTAGTGTTAGGAGCCTGGCCCTGGATTTAGTCTGCATAAGTTTGTAGCTGCCTTCACTCTTCAAGCTCTGTCATCTTGGTGAGGCATGTAACCTGTATACGCCTCACTTTTCTCATCTGCACAGTGGGAATAGCTATACTAAAAGCCCTTTAAGGAGTTGCCTTGAAGATTAGTTGAGATAATCCACAGGAGACTGCCTGGTGCAGTGAAGGACTCAGTAAATACACATATTAGCTTGTCCTCTGTTATGGCTTATTCATAAGAGTTAAGTACCATTGATGTTTTCAGAAAGCCAAGAACATTAATGTGTTTCTATATCATTAACTCAGCAGCCTGAATCTTGCCCATCAAAGATCCCCAAAGGACAGAAGCCATCCTGGCTAATTCTGGAATGCCCCACATGCCTCTTCAAAGAAAAAGTGGAAGACCTTTGGGTTGATGGCAGGAATTTAAGGGCTGCTGGTAGCGCCTTTGATGTGAGGGAGCTATTCCTGAGATCTTCTGAGATAGCTGGGCTGTTGTAGCTAATGAGTTTTGTTGCTTATATAACTGATGCTTTTGCCCTTGTGGTAAGTGTCACAAACATGTGCCAGCCTAACTTTGAGGATCTAGTTTTAGAAAACTGCAGGAGTAATGGTATTTTTTTTTTCATGTGATACCATATGACTTCTACGTTGAATTTTAACTATGGGATTTTTATGAAATAAAGACTTGCCGGCAAAACAGAAACGATGAATAGAGCAGGGGAAGCTAAGACAGGAGCTGCCTTTCACCTGTGGACTCTTTTCTCTTGAGTAGGGTAAGATTCTGTGGCTATCTGCATTTGTCATTGTTAAGAAATGCATGCCCATCTCTTCTTTGCAGCGTTCAGACAAAGTGAAAGGATTCAGTGAATAGTGAAGGTTTATTGGCCAAGAAGCACGAATGAGGACAAGATGTGATGATAAAATCTTAGAATACAAACAGGGTATTTAGGCTTGGCCAACTTTGACTGCCTGCCCCCAATATTTCATGAGCTCTGTTACTTATTGGGGTGGTGCCACTGGGGGATCATCTGTGAATCATTTTTTCTTGTTCAATCCTTTGGGAACTTGGATTTGTATTTTATCCTCATATCCTAACACTATAGAATATCTAGTCAGGCTTCAACAAATATTTTAGAAGGAAAGATTAAAGGGGAAGGAGAAAAAGATTTCAGCCTGTCTTCAATAGGGGAGTATAAATAGTTTGTTGTTGTTAGCTTTTATTCTGAATTTTAATTTTGGAGAAGGATAGAATATTTTCGTGCTATTGAAAAAGTAGCATCAATCAGTGAGTTTGTGGGTGCATTAAAACTCAAGTCTGCCTATGTGCTGGACACTGTTGTCCAAAGTACTTTAGAAACAAAATAGATTAAAGTTTTATGTCCATTAGCTTACAGGGTAGGGTAGACACATGTCAAATGTGGTTTTGAGGGTTTAAATTGGAAAGAAAATCTCATCCAAAATATAAAGCAGAGGCTTCCCTTCTCTTTTCATTTTCATGTAGAAAAAAGGGGAGAACATCTTATTTTATTCTGTTTTAAAGAGCTTAACTTATTAGAGGGCTTTATTACACTCTGCAGGATGCCACCTATGTTTGAATAAAAAAGATTCCTGATGGTGCCAGCAATCAGCAAGTATTTCTTGAAGTCCCAATACCAGAGAGTTCTCAGTGCTAGTTTTGTGGTCTTCCTGATGGATTTAACAAGCTGGCATCTTGCAAAATATATTGTAGTAGATAAACCTTCATCTGTGAGCCATCCCAGGCTACAGATGCCCTTAGTACAGAGTATAGAAGTGTGGCTTACTTCCATATGAGTTCAGACATTCTAGTACATCTAAGAATTCTTCTTCAGGACGTATAGGATGTACAGAGTTTTTAGTATTTTTTTTTTTAAGTGCCATTGGCCTATTGATGACTCTCAAATCCTGTCAGACCACTTCTGTGTGATTTGTGTCCCTATTTTGAATCCCCTGACCTCTCTGGAAGTGGAACCTCAGATTCAAGTTAAGACTGACTACAAATTCAGCTCACCTGAGGGGTTGAGAATGCTTTCTTCCTTCAGTTGAGATTCTTCTACCTGATCTATTATTTTGTAAAATTCAATTCATTGGCTTTGACCAAAACAATTAGCATCGTGAATATTAGTGCTGTCTTTTAATCTAATCCAAGGAATGGTTACCTATTTTTAGTTATTCCTTTCTGAATGTAAAACTAGAGCGTTGCTACTGTGAATTTTAATAAGCTCAACCTGGTTAAGAAAACAGGTTATAGCGCCACAAAACATGGCTTCAGGGATGATTTTGAGGTGCCTTTTCCCTGTGGCTGAAGCTGATGGTGGGCTGTCCGGCAGGGAGGGGTGGCATCTGTCACCTGCCACTATCCCATGCCTGCAAAATGCAGTGATGTGATCTATAGATAGGTTTTTAATAATACCTTGTCTAATAGTGCCTCTTTAGTGGAGAGATTCTGTGGATATCTGCATTCGTCATTGTTATGAATCATTCTGGTAATGTAGTTTTGATCTTTAAAAACTTGGTATGTAAGTTAAAGATTTGATTTGACTATTTATGTAAAAGCTATCTTTAATGGAAGGGAGGGAGGGAAAGTCTAAGGTGGTAACACATTGAAGGTTATTTTTTCACTCCAGATATCACAGATCCTGACCTACAGGGCCCGAGGAGGTTAGCAGTCCTGATAATCTTGCTGTACATTTGAAAATGAACTAGAACTAGTGAGTTCATCAGAAATATCTAGATCCTAGAAGATGTTACAGATCATCAGTCTAACTTACTTCTTCCATATCTGGAATCTTAATATGAATCTGATAGGAAAGAAGAAAATGGAAAGAAAACCTACTGTTAAAAACTAGAAAACATTTTAAGGAGTTTAGGGAAAAAAAATCAACATTAAGATACATACATATTTCTGGTTTCTAGCAATGAGATGTTAGTATAATATGAATAGAAGGCATATAATTAAGAAATTTGCATGTTAGCTGATAACTACTATCTCATAAACATGCATGTTTTTATGCTTATATAAAAAAACAGGCAGAGTACACAGGTGATTCTCTTCAAATTAAATTAAAGCAATAATCATAAGCAATGCTGTCTGGACATTTACATTTCTTTAAAAAATCTGGTATCCTAGTGACAGCTGTCTAGGTTTTGGCTGTAAATGTTGCTGTTCTGAGGATGCCCACTGGGTCTTTGGAAAATAAGCTTGCACAGGAGTATGTGTTTGGTACAGCAATTTCATTGTGGGAGCTTTTTAAAAGATTTTTTTGTTTGCCTTTTGATGGGCTTTATCCTACATCTCAAAAGCCCCTCTTTTTCCCCCTAAATTTCATGTGTGAGTGGTGATCTGTTAATGTTTTTGTTTATGGTAAAATTCTGTTGTTAAAGATGTTTTAACGTTAAAAGTGGAATTATAGCCCGAAGCTGGTCTGGGGAGGACACGTGTTCCTTCGACCCAGTAAGGCTGCACACGCTCTACGCTGCAGGGCGCACCTGTCTGGAGGGGCGGATTGTAGAAAATGGTTTATCTGGGGCCAAACTTCCTGCCTTCAAAATCTCATCTCTTCTGTGTACTGGGTAATCATAGACAAATTGCTTGTGTTTCTATGCTTTAGTTTTCTTATTTAGAGCATGAAAATAACAGTAAGACCTACTTATAAAGTTGTTGAGAGAATTAAAGGAGTTAGTACATAGAATGTTCTCAGAACAGTGTCTGAGCTGGGTGTGGTGGCTCATGCTTGTAATCCTAGCATTCTGGGAGGCTGGATGGATCACCTGAGCTCAGGATTCTGAGACCAGCCTGAGCAAGAGTGAGGCTTAGTCTCTACTGAAAAAAAAAAAAAAAAATAGAAAAATTGGTCAGGTATTGTGGCGGGCACCTGTAGTCCCATCTACTCAGGAGGCTGAGGTAAGAGGATTGCTTGAACCCAAGAGTTTATGGTTGCTGTGAGCTGTGAGGCCCTCTACCTAGGGCAGCAGAGACTCGAAAATAATAATAACAACAAAATAAAATAAAACAGTGCCTGGCACTTGGTATATGTACAAGCATTAACTCTTACTAGTGGGTGTAAACAATGCCTTACGAACACAAATTCTGTACCATTTATAATTGATCTGGTTAAGAATGTTATGAATAAAATTGCAAGATACAGAGACTCTCTTGCTAGAGACCCAGCTTACTAGGTTGTAAGGTGGAATCTTACACCCATGATTAATTTCCTGTGTTCATTTTTAAAGCATTTTTTATTAGGTAGCTACGATCCTAGTTTGCAAATGTGTTGAAAGCAAAGTTCATATCATATTTCTCTTGTAATACCTCTGCAGCACCTTAGTATTGAAATGATGAATAAATAAATCTTCTCGAATTCCTTCTTTCCAAAGTTCACATTGTTAGTTTAAGCTATTGAATAGGGGCACTTAGATATCCAAAAAGAAGATAGATTAGGGGATGTCCCTACCCAGGCCCCAATAGCATATATATATTTTTATTTAAAAAAAAAAGCAAACCAAAAAAGAAACACTTCTCATCACCACTTTGCTATTAAGAAAGTGGTGATTGGGCGGTGCCTGTGGCTCACTGATTAGGGTGCCGGCCCCATATACCGAGGGTGGTGGGTTCGAGCCTGGCCCTGGCCAAACTGCAGCAAAAGGATGGCTGGGTGTTGTGGCGGGTGCCTGTGGTCCCAGCTACTCAGGAGGCTGAGGCAAGAGAATCACCTGGGCACAGGAGTTGGAGGTTGCTGTGAGTTGTGATGCAACAGCACTTTACTGAGGGCTACGGATGCAACTCTGTCTCTAAAAAAAAAAGAAAGAAAGAAAAGAAACGGTGATTGCAAAAGCTGTCAACCTGGGACTGTTTTCAGGAAACGAAGCATGTAATGGACTTCTGTTGGAAGCATCTCTTACCGTGCTCTAAGAACTGCAGGATAACCATGCCTCCATGTGTTCTGTTTGCCCTTAGAAGACATGGACATGTGCCTGTGTGTGTATATAATTGTATGTGCGCTGTATGTGTGTGTGTGTTTATTTTCAACTGGGTTATACTGACAATTTTATTTTGTAAGTAGAAGAAGAGGCAAAGGGCTCTCTCATTTGCCCCCAGAGTTACATTTAGGATTTTCAGGGAATTTGTGTTTTCACCATGCAGTGTTTATCCTTATATCAAAAATAAATTTTAAAAAATAAGGATATGGGCTCGGCGCCTGTGGCTCAATCGGCTAAGGCGCCAGCCACATACACCTAAGGTGGCGGGTTCGAATCCCTAGCCCGGGCCCGCCAAACAACAATGATGGCTGCCACCAAAAAATGGCTGGGCGTTGTGGCGGGTGCCTGTGGTCCCAGCTACTTGGGAGGCGGAGGCAGGAGACTCGCTTGAGCTCAGGAGTTGGAGGTTGCTATGAGCTGTGATGCCATGGCACTCTACCCAGGAGAATAGGTTGAGGCTCCGTCTCAAAAAAAAAAAAAAAAAAAAAAATAAGGATATGAGGAAAATTGGGCAGGTGGGGGAGGGAAGACTCAGAGTCATGGAAATGGCAGGTGCTTAGCTGATTTAAAATGAGAAGTAGAGCAAGGACTGATGTTCCTGGATAAAT